>VNJS01008356.1:0-14368 GCA_008042575.1 Drosophila watanabei
AATACTAACCCAAGAAGAGACCGGCACAGAGACCAGCAACATGGTTGTGTTTCCAGGCACCAAAGACGCCGCCAGCTGCAACGCCGCCCAGGAAGTAGTTGATTCTGCAAAAAGAAAATGGGTTAGCTTCTGCAGAACTTGTTAGGGGCATTCCACACTCACTTATCGTCCTTGCCGCGGGCATTTGTGGCAGCCAGGGTGGTGAGCGTGAATGCCGTGGCCATGCCCATCAGCGGACCGGTGTTGTAGGCGAAGCGGCCCAGCGTGGGCACATAGCCCTGTGGCTTCGAGAGCGTCAGCACGTCGAACATGGACCAGGCCAGGCCGGCCGAAACGGCGTATTTGTTGGTGGCCACGATCTTGCCGAAGGCGTCCTCTCCATCGGGATGGTCGTAGTACTTGGCACGTAAAAACGACATCGTTGGCTGCTGGTTAAAATGCAAAAACATTAGCTTATAAATCACAACAAATTCGATTCAACAGCGAAGCAACCGTTGCTCTGGCAGCACCCGGAGCAGTTGCAGTTGCTTCTGGGCATAGTTGAGGCCACAGTGGCGTCTATTTCGTTGGTTGGGCTTCTAAATTGTTGTATATTTAACGTAAATTTGCTAACCTGCCGAAATTTACGTAATTATTTCCAAGATCGACAAAAAACAGCTGTTTGAAAATGTGTAGTGTAACCGTTTCACAACTGCGGAAATAAACTAAATTACCCCATTGTTAAATATTTTTATAATTTATAATTAATAAAATCAGTTAAGAAACAAACACAAAGAATAAATATAATTTATTTAAAAGACTAAATTTAAATGCGTATAGTAAAATTTCCAAACCGCCAAAATTGCTTAAATTTTATTTCGCCTCTTTTGGTCAGTGTGTACACACCAGAAAAATAAATCCTGATTGGCTGTGCAGACGAAACGGCCCTACTGATATGATGGCTATCGTATATCGATAATTGACTATAAAAAGCCGGAGTTTTTAGAATTCCAAGATTGTTAAATCTATACAATTTCGTCATAATAAATTTATAGAAAAATATACTTTAATAACTCTTTAAATTCACAATATAAAAACCCAAATCAGAGTTTATAAACTTGAAAGACGAAAATAATTTCGATTTCAAGTCCGGTTTACAATTTATTCATTATTCTAGGTTCACAAACGCAGTGAAGGGTAAGGTGCGCAGGAATAAACAATGCGGGTTCACAAGCACTTAGCTTAATGGTAGACTAGTTTTTTCACTCAGTTGCAACTAAAAGAATTAACAAATTGTTAACAAATAATCGCGTTAGTTCCTAATCGACTTTGCCACCTTTAATCACCACCTTTAATAATCCTTATCGATACATTGATAGGCCGTAACAGCAAACAGCTCTCATGGGACAGCTCTCTCAGCACTGGTTGCTGAAAACGCAAACATGGGCAGCACTGGCTGCTGAGCGCTTTAGTGTGCCCAGATGGCCAGATTTTCGCGATTTCCACAACGTTTGCCACTTGGTCACACTGCAAACGAATTGCGTCTGGCAACACTGGCTTCGAGTGCCGAAAAATAAAAATTGATTTGCATTTGTTCTCGGCTTAAAATGAATTAAATGTTATTGTTTTCGCCTAAAAAAAACTCACAATTCATCAGCATAACTCCAATCAACTAGTTAAAAGGACTACACCCGAGGAATTAATCAACTGCCAAAAACTAGAACGTATGTGAAGAAAAGGCGTGTGTACCAATAAGAAAAAAACGGTAAAAAGGAAGATATTCCAACTAGAGAATCTAACGAGATAAAAAATCGTAGAAATTAAAATATATAAAAATTAAAAAATAAAATAAAACGCGTGTGCCGCAAAAAAATTGCGAAAATCGCAACAAAAAAGTGTATGTCAAATAGGAAAATGTGGCTCCGCCAGCGATAACGGTACTCCAATGCGCTCTCTCGCCCGCACACAGACACACACGATTACTACTACCACTGCCAATAGCAAATCCTGACCACCACCAGCCGCACCTATAAAAGTGGGCGTAGGTAGAGACAAATTACAATTACAAATTTGCCCAATAGTGATGAATGCCAATTGTTTAAACAAATGCAAGCTGGCTTAAACTAATCTAGTAGGAAATTCCAATACACACCTATACGGCCACTCACACACACATACACATACACGCATTCATTCCCACGCACGGAGAGAAGGAAAGGAAAGGAAAGAAAAGGAAGGACGAAGCATCGGCGCGTTGGAGAAATGTGCGGGAAGAGAAGATTGAAAATAAACGTGTAGTAGAGAATTTTTGAAGCACTCATACACACACACACACACTTCCCACACTCTTTCTCTCTCTGTCTCTCTGATTATCCCGTTTGCCGCCTACACACTTACACACACAACACACGCACGCACTCTCTTGCCGCCCCCTCTGCCGCTCTCACGCTAGTGGAGGCGCCGCTGTTTTTGTTGTTGTGCTTGCCGCTGAGTAAATGGCAGACCCTCTAAGCGGGCGCCGCTGGTGAGAACATGTCGTAATGGCCAGAGAGGTAAGTGGAAACGTGTTAAAAGCGAAGCCGGCAACTGCGGTTAAACCGTTAATTGTCCTGATCGCAAGCGCAAAATCACGACTTAAATCAGCTGCTCTCTCACTTCATAATCATGCCTCTCTCTTCCACATTGTAAAACCTCCGTTATGAACCTAGCCCAATAGCGAAACGGTGAATACCTTACACTCGTTTACAACGAATTTAAACGCTACAGTAGAACATCAGTAAACGAAGAATAAACAAATTAAATAATTGAAAAGTAATTATGATTTTAAATTGAATTGAAATTCAAAATGGCAGAACTAATTGAACGTTTGGCGTTTATTTAATTTGGTCAAATCCAAGTAATAAAAATAATGTATTATATCCTTTTTTTATAAAAAAACTTTAGTTTAATAATAGTTCGTCCTATGGGAGGGTATGCCAGTTTTCTGAAACAACCTTTAGCTAGTGTATCTAGAAAGGCGTATCGCTGCTGCGGACATTCCGCGTCCGCATCCGCCAGAGGAACCTATTAAGCCTGTGTCCCGCATTAGTCTCTTTGTGTGCGTGTCCCCCAAGCTCTCCTTTGTATGGAAGTGTGTATGTGTGTGTGCGAATCTTGCTGTAAGTGTGTGCGTGTTTGTGCATGTTTTATGCAGTTCCTTCGTTTCGTTTTGCTTTGCGGGTGAGTGAATAGCTTTGACCCAAATAACTGAGGTAATACTTACGCCCCACAAATGCGCCACTCCCCCAACGTAACCACCCCTTCCTTCCACGTGCTGCTTCTGCTGCAACTGTTGTTCTTCCTCCTCCTCCTCCTCCTTCCTCCGCACACTCACTCCCCTCGGAATGGCATTTTTCTGCTTTTGGCGTCTCCAAAATTGTTGCTTTGCGATGTCCCCAAAAAGTGGTTGGGAATTCCTAAAGCTTGGGAATCCCTTTGAAAGCAGCTGACACTGCTGCATCTGGAGATTGCTCTTAGTTTTTGGCAGTTGATCTAGCAATATTAAGCATAAACAAAACGAGATTATCTCTGCTTCTTACTCCAATTAAAAAACTCGGCCAGAAGTTACAGCTACGTTACAGCTCTGTTATCAGTTAACACTCCCAGCTGGCAATGCTGTTTAGAGAGAGAGAGGGAGAAATATAAGACAGAGAGAGCGCGCACAACTGCATATAATATTGCATCTCTCTCTTATCCTTTTACTTTTTTTTGTTCTTCACCCCCCCTTTATCAAAGCACTCTTTGAATGCCTAATGTTACAGTCTAAATGTTGAATTTTAGAGTACCCCTCTTTAGCCCACAACAAGCTCGCTATTTTCATTTGGTAAATAACAAATAGTAACAGTTAATTGATCGACTTTGATTGCGTGTAAATATTTACAAAATCAAACTCTTTGGATCCTTGGGATTACTTGTGGAGCGTGCGCGCGCCTTAGCGTCCTGATTATATCACATTGATGCAAATGTAGGCCAAAGCACGACCAAAGACTGTAAACTGTCCCAGGGGGGATAAAACTAACACAGGAGAGTGAAAGGTACCCGTGAATATGGGATAAGTAAATGTTGTAGAGTTTCGCGTTAAATAACTAAGAATGGCTTGTCTTAATTAGTAACGGTTGTTGTGTCCTGTCGACATTGTTGGCCTCCCTTTCCCTCTCCCACGAAGCTTTCGGCTGCACTCTCTCACATCCTGTTCTCACTGGCACTGCATTTCTCTCAAGCAGATGCTTCGTGCTCATTTCAAGCGCTGTTAGAGCGCTGCAAAACGCACCCAGCCCCAAAAGGACAAGAAGCAGCAGCAGCAGCAGAAGTAAAATCCGATGCAGCATCTCATCTCATCGGGAAACTCGGAAAACTCACAGTTTGCTCTGCCAGGCTGCCAGGCGCACACACACAGGCAGCAAAAGAAAAGGCTGCTGGCACTTTTCGCCTTTGTTCAGTGGCAACACCACGTTTAACTGGGTGTGGACCACACCATCAAATTCCAGCATTTTTCTACAAACTAACTTTCCGAAAATTTATAAAATCAACTCTTGCAACTGTAAAAATGATAATAACCAAAGCGCAGAGCAGCTTTGAATGCAAATGAAAAGGAAAACTCGGCGGTTTCACGGGCAAAAGGGGCGCTGCTGCAGGCGCGTAGTATCCGTATCCGTAAAGTGAAAGTGCGAAGTGCGAAGGTCAACCCGCCCTGACCTGCCCCAAAAATACGAATGCGAACTGCGAACTGCGAACAGCAAAGTGTGCGAGTGAAAAGCGAAATTTTAGACCCATCTGCTGCTCAGCAGGATTTTTATAACAATCTTCCGAAGAATCCCATTTAAGCCAGGGAAAGAAGCCCTATTTTTACAAAGAAGACACATTGTGTGTGCCATGTGTGTTGTTTAATTGTGTTGTTGTTTTTTGTTGTGACCCAACAAACAATTTTTGTAATAACGAATTTTCCCCAAAACGCAAGGCATTTAACCCCCGGACTCTCAAACAATAAGCAATAAGCTTTAAATTTTGTAAAAACTTTTCACAAGCGTCGTCGTTTCCAAGGCGGATTTTTAACAAAAAAACAAAAAAGAAAGGAAAAATAAAACAAAAAAAGCGTTTATATAACGATTTTTTAAAGAGGAGCGCTAGCCACACTTAAACATGGATTACTCGCCCCCCGACCGCCGAGTGTGAGACGGAAGGACGACCTTGAGCCAAAGCCAGAGCCAGAAAATCGAAAGCCAGCAGAGCAGCAGCAGCAGCAGCAGCGCAGCGCAGGATCTCGGCCTAAAAGTGGCTGGCAAGGGCGAAGCGAGTGCCATCTGCAGCTCCAGCACCAGCACCAGCACCACCACCACCACCACCATGTGGTCCAACGCCCTGTGCACGCTGGGCGTGACGAAGCCGCTCTGCAATTGTCTGAGCATCAGACAAGTGGCAGCCGCAGCTGCGGCGGCGGCCCAGGCCACGCAGGGCGTAGCTGCCTCTGCCGCCACGGCAGCTGCAGGTGTGGGTGGCGTCGGTGGTATGGCTGCTGGAGTGGTTGGTGGTGGCGCGGCAATCACCACAGGTCCCTCCGCTGGCGCGGGTCTCTCCGCACTGGTACGGTTAAGGACACTGTTGTCCCGTCCGATAAGCTATCACCTCCAGTACATTCAATCACAAACTCATATGTACTTGTTTTGATAAGATTGCTTCTGTTGTACAGTTGGAAGTCCTCTTAATCGAATTAGGCTTATCGAGAGCTACTTTTACATATTCAACCACCAAAAACTGGCTGCTTGTCGAGCTCGTATCACTTAAGAGATTACCTTGGAATAGTTTGGCATAAATACCTACTAAACTATGATGATATTTTGATAAGGAAGCAAATATCAATAAATATGTTTTCGGTTTTCTACATTTTAATGTCTTAGAAACTTTAGGAAGTCTATACAATCTTGGTTAGTTGGTTTCTTAAAAGGTTTCATTGCAGCATTACTTTATTTGTTAGATCATTCTCCCCTTTCTTAAGCAGAAATCCTAATAACTTGTCCTGACAAGTGTGTATTTTCTATTTGAAAATATCATATTTCCACTTTATTTCATTACCACACACATTTTCCTTGAACGCTTTCCCCTAAACCTAAAGGCTTTCTCTTGGCTTTTGTTCACCTTTACTGGGCCTGCTTAGACATTTATTAATTTTCGAATTTATAATACCCAATCTACTGCCTCGCACACATCGCTATTAGTTGCCCATGGAACGCCATATGGCGCTGGGGCGAAGCAAACTGACCTATCCCAAGCCAAAGCCAAAAAAAAAAGAAGAAATCCCCGAGAACGAGGGGGAAAAGGCAGCGAGGGAATCACAGAGCGAAAGAAATGAAATATTTTTATGAAAAGTTTTCTGCTCGTTTTCGGTGCGGAGGAATAAGCAAAATGTCAACATGAATTTTTTGTAATTTTTCAAACATTTTATTTGTTGGTTGGAGAGAGAGGAGGAGGGATTACACGGGTACGGGGGAAGTGGGGTGTCCAAAGAGAGAGTGTGCTTCCTTTTCATATTTGTATTTGGCTCCTCGTGTGCGCTGCACTCGTTACTGGGTCACTGGAGCGCCACACTCATGTCCTTGCAATACATTAAACATTGCAGCAGCTTTCGTCCTGTGCGCTCGCTCGCTGCCTCGGCTCGGCCGAAGTCGTTGTTGTTGCTATTGTCCTGTTACTGTTAGCCAACAGCTGCGAGCGCTGTTAGGCTAAAAAGGATACGTTTCGGTTCTTGGCCCTCTTTATTTTCTTTTTGTTTTCACTTTTCGCCATACGATGGCGATTTTTCCAGATTTTTTATTGACAAGAAAAGTGAGAAATATGCTTATAACGAAAATATGGGAAACTAGGACTTTTTATAAGAACCCTTTTATATACCAAAATTGATCCTGCAGCCACGGTGGCCTTGACATTTGCGCCCTTTTTGTGAAGCTCAATTAGCGGGTCTGAGGGAATTATGACATAGCCCGGGCCTTGCCACACCCACTTGTCACTACTGTTTTTGCCTGCGCAGCGTTTCACAGGTGTCACGCCCATCCTGCATCACAGCATCGCAGCATCGCAGCATCCTTTCACCTTAGCTCATAGCAAAATATATCGGAATTCCTAAAGCCTAATCGTTTATTCGTTCGCAGGAGTCTCGCGGCAAGAGACCACTGAAAATCTGGGACAGCTGGCGGAATGTGCGCAAGGGCGTCGTAGTTGGGACCTTTGAGGAGCTCTTGGTCCGCGGCAAGGATAAGCTAGGGGTTCCTGCTTCAGAACCGGTCCGCGTTGTTCTGGAGTGTGATGGAACCCAAATCGAGGATGGCGAATACTTTCGCACCCTGGCCAACAATACGGTGCTGCTCCTGTTGAGGCAGGGCGAGCGCTGGTATCCCACTGGCGTTGATGTCATAAAGGCTGGTGAGTGTCCAAGATCAGAACTTGCAGAGTCTCTTTACTGTAATAGTTGAAGCAATTTAATGAAGTAAAACAGAACCAAAAACATACTGAAGCATTTGTTTAAACATTTTATTGCCTTAGACAACTGTTTACAAACGGTTTCTTAAAATCCCTTAATAGTTCCTTTGCTTTGATTTTCACTTTAATGCTAAAGAAACGCAAATTTAAACATATAATCTCCAGGGTTATTTCGGATTCTAGTATTGTTTTAAAGCACATTTACGTTCAGCCCAAAAATAGATCTCAAAAGTAATAAATTTCCGTATTGTTTTTAATGCGAATCTGTCAGAGAACGATTAAGGTTTCCATTGTTAACATTTAATTTCCTACGCAAGTCGTTAAGCGAAATAAAACAAATGCTATACGAATTCAGAGATGATTCAAGTTGTAATCAAACCTAAAGTTATCTAGCTATAGGAGAGTTCTGAACCTTGTCCTTCAAATTCCCCTTAAATAAGCCCACGTTTTAATCTAAATCCTCTCTTGCAGCCATATCAGCTATACCGAAAATCGTCTGTGAGACGATCCATGCACTGGAGCTGCACGATGAAACCCCGTCGTGGAAGATCATGGACAACAAAGGGCGTGTCACGGTCGTTCTGCATTGGGATCAGAGGCAGGGTGGAGGCGGGAGCAGTGGTGGCGGCGGCGGCGGTAGCGGTGGCGGCATGTGCTCCGGCCTGGGCAGCAGCAATGGACTGCTCACCTCCGACAAGTACTCGCCCTCGAAGAAGGGCCTCTCCGCGCAAAGTTCGCTGGACAACAAGTCGGTGTCGTCGCAGTCCTCCCAGCCACGCTATGCCAGCCCCCAAATAACGGTGATCAGCGACGACGGCCCGGCGAGCATATACCATCCCGGCGGCGTTGTCCTGCCACCAGGAGTTGTGATACCCGGCGGCAGCAGGCGCCTCTCCAAGCAGGGCAGCTCCTTCGACAGTAACGTGTCGGGCGGTGTCGGCGTCGGGGCGGTGCACGTTCATACGCCGGAGTGCGCCCACCACGCCCACACGCCGAGCAGGGCGGGCAGTCCCAGCACCACGGAGTGCGACTTCCACTGCTGTGCGTTGCACGAGGAGGGGCGCAAGATAGCCGTGCACAAGAGCGTGGCCACGTCGCCCATTCAGGACGGCAGCTGCAGCAGTCCCCAGCCGCAGTCGGCGCCCTCGGTTATGGATCCTATGCTGGGCGGCAGCGGTGCAGGCGGCGGCGGCGGCGGCGGCAGCGGAGGAAGCGGCAGCATGCAACGCCGCTCGTCGGGTGCCAAGGGCCATGTGCGTTTCCTGGACATTGCCCCGGAACGGGATAGCTCCGAGAGCGAAACAGAGAACACGGTGATGGAGGACGACAAGACGACGACGGAGAAGTTTCTGCTGCTGATCGACCAGCTGTCGGTGGACCAGAAGCGCCATCTCAGCATCAAGGACATCGGCATCATACTGGAGCGCCTCAACTCCAAGATCCTCGACGTGGAGCGGTTGGATCGCGAGTCCGAGTCGGACGATTGCTACAACTGGACGATAAAGGCGACAATACGCGGCGATGCGCTGCGCGAACTGGGCGTCATCTACAATGGCAACTACTATGCCATCTCCGAGCATCCCGGCTACAAGGAGGAGCTCGAGGAGAACGGCGAGGAGGTCGAGGAGGAGGAGGAGGAGGAGGATGAGGAGGACAGAATTTAGATGGGCAGAACAGGCGAACAGACCCACAAGTGGTTGAAGGTATCAATAAACTAGCGCATTTTACAAAAACAAAAACAAAACCAAAAACGAAAACCGAAAAAAACGACAAAAAATTACCAACAAAAAGGAAAACCAAAAATATATAGGAGTAGCCCAGCAGCTCAACAACACACACTCACAACACACCACACACACACCAACAGCCACACATGCATACATATATACATATATACTTATATAAAATAATTACGAGAATATAATAATGCAAGTCGCACATTGTACAATAGTGAAGTAAGCATAAACGTGAATTATAAACACAAAAAGGCGAAAGCAAAGCCAGCCACAACACACCACAGACTCATACACACACCCCACACACTCTCACACACACACACAAGCGCGAAACCAGGTAATCGCAGTTTTTGTAGCATTTAGCGAGAGAATTCTCATAGACGGGGACCGACGTTAAAGGCAAAGGAGAGAATATCTAAAAATCGAATTGGAGTAACCCACGCCCACATAATTCACCAGAGCATGCACTTCCGGAACCCATTCCCCACATATTCCCTGTGTTATTATCATTACTATTATTATTATTATTATTATGATCGTTGTTGTACAATAGATGTTTCGTGTTCCGTTGTGATTGTGTGCCAAAATAGCCTTATTTAGTTGGATAGAACCCCCCACAGACACAGACTGCCACTCGCCATTGGAGTCAGGAAATCTCTAATCTGAACCCAAAGACTATAAGTTGTGAAGAAATGAGAGATATATAGATAACAGAGACTATAAATTGTTGTTGCCAAAAAAGAAAAACGTATGGGGAGACGTACACTGAAAGTCTAACTGTTAGTTCAGTCGGTCTCTCGTAAATCCTATGTAGTGTTGTTCCTCACAGTTCCTCAGTTGGTTTTTGTTGTCCCCCAAAGCCTAGGAAAAGAAGGATTCAGGGTGGACTGGTCCTTGGAAATTCTTTGTGATTTAAAGTCTATTAAAAAGTTGTGTATTTCAATGTCTACTTTTGACATTTAAAAGTTTTTAAATCCATTATAACAAATGGCGCCCAAGATATGTCACAAAATAGACTCCTTTTTGATTGTTTTTTAATTCATAACGATTTCTGTGGCCCAGCACCCTGTGTTAACCGCATTTGTATAGTTCCTGGACAGTGAACATTCGTCGATTTAAGGCATATTATTTGTTAATGTTGCTACATTTTCTACACTCCCCTAAAAAAAAAATCACCAAATTCTGTGCAACAATTCCCGACGAATCATCCGCATCAGCATGTAAAACTGCCGTTATTTGTAGTGTTGTCAAACGTTCAACAAAAATCGCGCACAATGTTAAAATTAAACACAGAGAATAGAAACAATAAGAAAACAAAAAAATAATGCTCGTAAATGCCTGACAAACAGACTAAAAAAAAAGAAAAGAAATTAATGTGTAGTAGATATAGACCGCGCTAATTGGGTAAAGATCAAGATCCATCGGAACTATCAAACACACACGCACACACACACGATCGCAATCGAAGAAATGTAAGCGAAAAACACTGCCAACATCTCGCCATCAAGATGCATTCGTTGAGTTATAGGCTTCCACTTCCAGAACTTTGACTGTTCCATACGGGTATCAAGCAATCGAGTTAAATGAGCAAGCGGCTAAGTATATGTTTCTGTCTAAAATCGTGAGAATGTTTGGAATCATTTGAAAAATCTAGATTTTCAAAATTTTAGATTGAGTTTTTTCAAGATTTCTAATGCTATCGTAACAAAAGAAGGCTTTACCTTCTAATATATCAAAATTATTTGTGCAAAAGTTTCCTTTTTCGAACATATTTTTGATTTTAGACAGATACTGCTCTCTTTCCCTTGTTGCTTCCCCATGCAGCCGTAGCTGGTCTACGAGCTTATTCCTCTGTCCTGGACCAAATCTATGGACATGGGAGCCAAGAACTAACACCGCTGCTCCATCAGACACCGCGAGTAGCACAGGGAAAGCAAGCAAGCGATTGGGACAAGTAGACGCAGCCGAGGTCAACCACAAACTGTACTCTGCTCTAAACAAAACTAAAGAAAAGTAAAACAAAATAAACGAAATAATAAGGTAAAACGGAAGGAGGAAGGGGAAGGCGTAAGACAGCAAAGGCGAAAAGAGAAAGCGATTTTTAACAGACGATTGTCCAAGGCACAAAATCTAAGCATTAGTGTGGGAAATCAATGAGAAAAATTCCAAAGAAAAACCTAGTATGTATAAATGAAAAATTAAAGTTGATAATTAATTGATAAAGAGATAATAATAACAACAAAGCGAAGAAAGGCAGGTTGGGAAAAAGTCAAATAAGGTAAAGCGAAGCAGAGAGAAGGAACGTTAAACGAGAACTCACAATTAGCGAAGCGAAAAACAAATTCATTAGCGTTGTTTTAATTTATTAGTAAGTCGAGAACGGCAAGCGACCCAAAACCAAAACCAAAACCAAAACTAAAAACCAATAAACACGACGATGAATATATCTCTCCATGTGTATGTATGTATGATTAAAGGACCGAGTTCGAGAAGGAGTACGAGCACGAGGGCGGAGATCGAATCGAAGCGAAGGATACCTATACTCGGCAAGCATTACATAGTTATAAGACGGGAACTCGCAATACGATGATAACGATGATAACTCAACTTCCAAAACCGATACAGACTTCTTCAGCTGACTTCCATAATCATAATCATTGTTAACACTTAACTATAGAGAATTAACGCAATAAATGACACATTAACACATACACACAGCCCTTGGTTCCGGTTGCGTTGTTAGTTAGGTTTTTCCGTTTCGATACCGATAAACCGATGACCCCGAGCCCCCTTTCGAGACGAATCCTCTCCCTTACAATCCCACTCCCACTCCCTCTCCCACTCAAACTCGTCGTCGTCGTCGTCACACACTCTGTGTAAATGCAATCAGTTAGATTTATAAGATGAGAGAGAGAGAGCGAGCTCCCCGAATGAAGAGGCATTAATTAAGCTACCAAAAAACAATTTGCAAATAATATTCATAGAGAGAGGGCAGCGGCAGCATCAGCAACATGATGCAACATCATGCGTTACATTGTTTTAATATATGAGAATTACGAATAAATTGATCAATTAACATATACACATACAACAACAACAACAAGAACAAGAAGAACAAACAACAAAGAAGAAGTGAAAACATAAATTACAAAAACTGTTTTTATTAATTTTGTTAAACGATAATGAAATCATTAAAATAACTCTAAACAAAAACGGAAAAAAACAAACAAACAAAGAAAGCTAAGCGAATAACAAACGACAGATTAAAATTAATAACATATATATAAATCGATATATAAATACACACACTCACACACACACATAACATTAGGCAGAAAAAAAACAACAACATAAATTCAATTAAAAAGAAAGCAACAAAGAAAAGAAAAAAACAAAGTTTAAAGAACAAGCTCAAGCTAAAAACAAAAAACGGAAGGAAATAAACAAAAAAATAAAAAAGAAAATTTGTTCACAGTGTAAATTGTAACACACAGAGAGCGAAAAAATGAGGAAAACGCAGTGAGAGGCAATGTGAGCGAGGAGCTATTATTAAAACATTAAACGATTTAAACAATAAAAAAACCGAAAATAAATAAAACAAAAAAAATACAAAAATTTAAACCGAAAATTTTTCGAAAAAACTTTTGTTTTGTGTGCAGATATTAACCGGAACTCGAAACGATAAACATTCAACTGTATATATTCGGGGGATTCACTGCTGATGTTTATTAAACATAGATGAACATGAACTTAAAGGTTGTCTACATTTTAACAATAAATTATTGAGCCAAACAGTTGAACAGTTTATTGCCGCTATCGTTTCCGATACGGCAAAACGGTGCGTTTCATAGCCATAAACGAGGCACGTGGAGGTCGGGTCGCTCCGAGCAATGCCCGACACTGAGCTAAATATAGTTTTGAAACGCACTGTGCGCTTAAGTATACAGTATTGGTAATATTAGTATGTATTAAGTGTGCTGATTAAGTGCATATAGCAAGTACATACATATGTATGCAGTCACAGCAATCGGTAAGAATCGGTAACAGTAAGGCTAATCACTAGGGACCTGCCGAATGGCAGAAACAAACAACAATAAACAAATACTTAGTGCTAGCTATAGAACCAGACGACACTGTCACAGTCAGTCAAAGCACTCGCACAACCCAGTAGACAAAAAGTATAGTAAAATGCTCGTTGAAGTGAGCGTTGTCTCAAAAAACAGACTTTAGTGAACAGAATTATATATAAAAGACTCGCTAAAGAGTCATCAAAGCATCGCAAACGATCTGTTTTTGAGCTATAGAAAATACAGCTTTCAGAGCCAGTTTTGGTACCCTTGGAAGGTATTATAATTTTACTTAGAAGCTTGTAAGGTAGTTAAGGAATCATTCCCTATTAATCGTTTCCAAAGTTTGCTTTCTTTCTCGTGTATACTCTTTTTTGAACTCAAATAATAGTTTTAATATCGTTCACAAAGTTTTTTTGTCTACTGGGAATGCTTTGGCACAGGCACTAGTACAACTACGTATACGTTATATGTGGTCATTACTCATCCAAGATGATGGGGTACGACGTTGCGTTGCGTTCTGGGTTGCCATATATAATTGAATTAAGTAAGTCACTTATCGAAAGCGTGACTAACAGTTAATTGAGCGCTTCGATTAGCAGCGTCGGCAGTTAACCTCCTCACTCTCGAACGCAATTGCCAATTTGTCTGTTTATCAAATCTACAATATATATCATCGTATCGTATCAGTATGTGTATGTCGTTATTAGGTCGTTTGTGTGCTTTGTGCGCTTTGTGATATACATCTGGTGCAGATATGTGTACGTACATACATATGTGGTATTGTCTTTATTCGTTGTTGTCTTATATAAGTTAACAAGTGCGTCTAAGTAGTATTAAGTTAGTTATTTGACTTTGATTAGGTTTACATTCTACGGATTATCACTAAGCATGGAGGGTGGTAACTAGACTGGGCACACGCACACGCGACCAGGAGAGAGGGAGGGACTCAGCCCGGTGTCTGCAGCTTGCTGCTGGATCGCGAGAATAGAACCTTCTTCAGTATGTTCGGCTGCCATTTGATGGAGCTCTTCTTGCTCTCCGACGTTGTGGAGATATTGGAGCTGCTCGCACTCA
>VNJS01008357.1:0-12372 GCA_008042575.1 Drosophila watanabei
ATTTTTTCATTAAGTTTATTAAAAAAAATTTTACGAGGCTTGAAACAAGCCTCATGTGTTGTGTACTTATTTCTTTGACCACTAGTGTACATTGAAATTTTAACGGTCTGATATACATGAATATTTTATTGATAGGCAGAACCAAAAGAGGAAACTATATGAATTTTTTTTATATTTTTATCGATAATATCGATATTTGAACGTTAAATGCGATGCTCATCGATATACAATTTTTATGTATATCAATATTATATATCTGTCTTTTTCTCTCGATTTACACCCCCAATCCCGATGCTGAGATATAAACTAAAAGTGAAAATACTTTTTGAAATGAATATTATTCATACAGCAGAAAGTTTTTTATAAATCTTTAGAGATTTGCAAGACTTAATTTTTGAATTTATTGATATTATTGATTTTATTTAATATTTAAGATTTACTTTTTTAGTACATCTTCTCAACCTATATCACCATAACTAATGAAATTCTTTTCCTTTCTCCTTACAGGTAAGCCCGATAAGATTTAATGTTGATTGGCAGTGAGTATACATATACAATATTCTCGGCCTTCATCAATAATAATTCCTATTTTGGGGGATTTCTATTTAGCGTTCTAATCGTTTCAACCATAAATTAATGTTGATACTTTGTGAGTCCAGGGGACGCGGGGCAAAGTCTATAATCGGATTGGGAAACACAAATGCGGAAGACTCTGCCGAGCAGCGCCAGCAGGACATCTCAATCGCCGGGTTCAAACCGAAGCACGAGTCCTAGCACAGCAGGACAGCGACGGGCGGTCCAACACTTTCTAGCCTCAGATTTGCGAGTGGCTTTGCGTTTTTGTGTTCGCCTAGCAGATGTTTTTTCGACCCAGCCTCTCCCTCTCTCTCTCTTTTTACTATACGGTTTTTTTCTGATTTCGACGATTCGTTTTTCTCTGATTTTGGTCTAATGTCATCATTTGTTGTTAATTAGTGCAGAATACCGTAGGGCATCCGTCCTTGATAGCGAGCCTCTTCAGCTCTCTAGCAGCATCTCTTCTTTCACCGCATTGGAATTCGTTTTGGCTCATTTCATTTGCAATTTACGAGCCACCTTTTCCCTTTGGGACACACCTTGCGTTGCCCAGGGTCCCCTCAAGAGATTGTCATAATGCAAAAATGAAACAAAAAGCAGTTGTGTTTTGTCCCGAGTACTGAGTACGTGCTCAGTGCCCGTCCCTGTAAGACAGACGTCCTGCTGGCTGAGTGTATTGTTCCGAAGGAAGTTTTACGACCTACCAGACAGTCTGTTGCATTATGCGTCCTAGTAGACTCTAGACTACTTGGCAGACTCCTTGGCCACAACGTCCGAGTCCATTCAAAGCCTATAAGTACTAACCCAACCCAACCCAAGTCAACTAGATTTGCATCCATTTGTTGACATTTATGAGGCACTTTTCGAAAAACCATTAAATTTCCTTAGATGAATCTCCGCCACAGCCCCACCTCCCGAGGCTCTGGTGTGGCCCAGTTTGATTAGCCCCGATCTGTGGCCACAGAGAGTTTGTATCTTCTCTTTAATGGAGTAACTTGGGTGTGTGTCCCGGTTTTTGCATATGCCCTGGGCTCTCCGAGTGGCTACTTGAGGATCTCAGCTGGGAACTCATTATTAGGTCTCCACAGTGGGAAATTTTGAAAGATTTTTGTTTGTTAGATTCTATGTAGAGTCTTATATTTCATTTCAAAAGTTGTTCTTCAAGGACAAGAAAGAAATTGTTATGTAAAAATATACAGCTAAATGGAATTCATTTCAGTGTTTTCGACTTTTATTCATTAACAAACTTTCTTGAAAAGCAACTCCTTTTAATTAGTTTTCGGTATTGCCAAGATGTGTAAGATATAATTATGTTGGAATCCTTTCATAGTTCTCTCTCAAGTTACAACCACTTAAGCCAGTCCTCCTTTGAATTGCCCTCCTAAGACTTTAACTTTAATTGCCCGGGTCGGGCTTTTGGGCCTTCTCATTGCTTTCAGGCCTCACCTGCGCTGCCACCAATCGTGCTGCCACAAGGCTAATTGAAAGAGCGAGTGCAAAGCTTTGCTTTTCATTTTCCGCACCGGTGAAAGACGTAAATATTTGCATCTCGGCAACCCCTTTTCGCCAAGGATGGATCGGGTGGTGGTGCCCGAAATTGGGGTTAATTTAAAATTTATGATGCACTGAATTGCTGAGCACTCGAATTAGGATTCATTAGAGAGAGCGGCTCTGAAGGGGGAAATAAATCACAGAGTGACAAACCAAAGGTCGCGATAAGATACAAAATGGGTTACAGGCGCGGCAGGACCTCCATACGGAGAGGTCCATTGTTTATTTAAAGGAGCTGCCGCCGTTGTTTTCCTTATTGTTGCGCATTAAATGGGCTTTAATTTGAAACGTAGTAAGATCGCGACTTGTGCTGTGCTTCCCTGTTCCGTGCCCCTTTCGCGGCAATTGTCCTGGCCAAGTCAACGGTGAAAACGAGATGAGAAAATTCAGAATACCGAGCGCAAGGATTCGCTGTAATTGAGCAGCGCAATTTCCTGAAAAATCGCACGCGAAGAAAAGGTGCGCTGTCCTGTAAATGAACAGCCGCCACCGAGAAGAAGTATAGGAGTGGAAAGGATGCGGCAGGAGGCTGCAAGGATGCGGCTCTGCTCTCCCTGCTTTTACTTTTTCAATTAAGGTTGACATGCCCCTCTCCCAGTGTTCTCAGCTCGAATTTGTTTCATGCGCCAAGTCAAGCTGAAAATTGCGCATTTGCTGCGAGCTGCAGATGGGTTTCCACGGAAGTTCATCCTCCGGGGCTGTCCCAAGTTCTGCCTAACAGGATTACATCCTCTACTCGCAGGCTTCTCTGCTCGGTGTAACTTGCCTAGTTCGTCTGCAAGTTGGCTTATCTCCTCGTTTAGGTCCCACCTCTCCCGAGCTAAGACTGATGGGAATCAATCAATTTGTTGCTCTGCTGGTCGCTCTAATTGAGAAATTCCTTGCAAGTATTTCAAGGGATTGGTTACGAAAGACAAATACTTACTGGCTTTAAGTTTGCCTCCCCTGCGAAGGTGTTATTTTATTTAAGACTTATATTTTAAGCACTGCTGAAAAGAAGTCTAAGTTCTCACAACACTCATTGCCTTATGTGAATAGAATAAGCAGGACAAAAGGACTTGGCCTCACATAACAACTTACGAATTTAATATTTGAACATCCTTGCAAACGGCATTATAAGTTTGGTCAGAAGATTTAGACTCTATAAAGTGTATATATATATATTCTATATATTTGTCTGTTATTTTGTCGGTTTCTCCGTAAACAAGTCGCTCAGTTTTTAAGCTATCTAAATATGACTGATTTTGAATTACAGAATTTTCCATCGAGGTCCTTAAAAGCACCAGAGAAAAAAAAAAAAAACAATTGAAATATTCACCTCAAACTTTATCCCAACCATGTTACATTTTTTTCCCACCTCTAAATGTAGCCGAATGTTAGCTTCCTTTCTTGTTTCTGATTAAGTTTAACAAATGACATTTTTCATGCTGGAATTTTTATCAGCTCAAGGAGTTAACTTCGTCCTTAAATATATACGAATATGCTGGTACTTGAGCCGCTAATGAAGCCAGCCCACATGTGTGTTTGCTTGACTCTTTTCCACACCGGCCACCCATCCATCCATCAATCAATCAATCAGTGATTTCAATTACATTCAATAATCCTGAACCGGAACGCGCACGGAGACACTCGCAGAGGAATATGAATATGACTTATTAGCCCTTTGACAGCTGTCAAACCAAGAAATGCACACACTTGCAGATTTTCCATATTCCATTTCCATAACTGAAGCAAGCTGCTCTATTAACATCACAACGAGTTGGTGTCCTGCCGCCCTCCTTAAGGGTCCTCCAGCAGTTCAAGCTGTAGCAATGCCCAGCAGCTGTGGCAGGGCGAACTCGTATCTTTGCTGTGACACTTTTGTCAAATGTTTACACCTTTAACCCTTTGGCGCCATTGTCTTGCGGGCACTGGGGTGAGGATCGCCGCGTTCGAAATCCTACATCCTCCTAGAATACAATCCTTGCTCGAATTGTTTACAATGCTTTGTTAATTTTATGTTTCATTAAAACCATTTGTTTGGATTTTATGGACTTAGGAAAGTAACTTGAGCAAAGAATGCTTAGAAACGAACATGAATGTACTTTAATCGAAAATTGTTTAAAGATAAAAAAAATGTTTTATTTATTACATACTGAAAGTTTAACCTTACAAAAAACTAGTTTAGAAACAGATACAATGTCTACAATAGACCCCCTCGTAATGGTACTCAAAGATATGATATATATTCCTTAAAACTTGAGGCAAACGGTAGAGTCCCCACATTTTCCCCACATGTCATTAATGCCATGCTATAAAAAAATTTAGTTTTGCTTACTAATCACAGCTTAGAGTCTAAATAAATAAAATCCCAAAACATAGTCTAACTTTTTAGCACCTTTCTTTGCAAAAGTTTGCATTGGTAAAGTGGTAAGAAATTTTAATAGAAGTAAAACCATTATTTATCTTTGGCTTACTCTTAATCTTATTACATTTTTGGTAGGCGATAAGCTACGTATTTTTATGTTTGACTCTCAGAACTGGATAGAATCAAGATTGCTATCGGAAACCAAAATAAAATGTAATCGCTCTGATAAGGTAGTTGACAGATTAAAACCGATTAAATTTTAGTCGAAGCAAAGGGGCCGAAGGGGTTTCGTGAAAGCTGTCGCATATGACTCTTAATGTATAAAATCTTGATTTATTTTTAGCAAATATTTTGTATATATTATACTTTCATTTGTACACAGTGTGTACTACACACACTTTATAATGAGAATAAAGCGTCTTTCTCTCTATCTCGCTAAAGGAAACTATTTTTATCAAAATACGGCGCATTTGTGACTCTTTTCCCAATGATCCACCGATTGCATATTGTCCAGACTCATTTGCAATACCATGCGACCATGACGAAATATAGTTGTCCTCGCTTGTCAGCAGATATGGCAACAGCCTCAAGCCCAGCTCGAATCATTCGTCAAAATTATGTCAAATCATGCAGGCGGCTGTAAAAAATCTCTGAAAATCCCGCACAAGGATAAACAAAAAATGGGAAAAAGGAAAAACGGTAAATGCTAATGAAAATCAACGCAAAACTGCACAAATTTCCGTGCCACCGCCAAGACATCGGGCCTTGGCGCATGCGCAGCTGCCTCTTAAGGAGCGGAGGGCGATGGGACTCGGGCTCAGGCACAGGCACAGGCACAGGCACTCACATGAAGCTGTCATGTTCCTGGGCAGGCCACACCGCAGTCGTCCTTTTCTGACAGACAACAATTACTGTTTCCCTCCGCCCAACTGCATCGTCATTCCGTGTTCCTGGACTCATCATATTTTCTTGCGGCTGCCTTCGCCTGATTTGCATTTTTAATCTCATAAGGATGTGCTGCCAGGCATTGTCCCTCAAATGCTGATGCATTTTTTCCTGCTGTTGATCCCGTGCGGTTACTCAAGCTGCAAGCCAAGACGAAAAAAAAATCTCAGTCAGCAAACACAAGCGGCAGAGACAAAAAAAAAAAAGAGATGCCCCCCTGGCAGGACTCTCTTTCTGATCTACATATGTTTAATCCCGGATTTCTGACACGTCAGGCACCGGGAGAGGGATAGCTGTCCATCGTCTCAACTTGTGTGAGAGTGCCCGTAATCCTGGCTGTCTTGGGACGCCTCATCCCGTCACGTTACGCTTGAATAATTACACGTAATTAAAGTTCCTTTTACTCCGTGTATCTCAGCTTAGCTTTCGTATTGTCGGGATTAGGAGTCAAGCGGATTCCTTGCTCGCATCTAATGTTTGCTGACAGATCCTGGGGATGGATTCCCATCTGTGAGGTGTGAAAGGACATGGAAAGTTGAAAAGATTTGATTTGGGTTTCCCCCAAGGAGAGATGTTATTTAAGTTTTTTTTTTTTTGTAATTAAAAGATCTGGCGAAAAGTATTGTTTTTATTCTCAAAAGATTCTATGAAGCTTTTGTAGTGTAAACTTTTTATTAAAACTTTAATAAATTGTTTTGATTTATTCAATTTTAAATTACATTTTTGTTTCTTATTTTTGGCACCATATTTGAATACCATCGTACCCCTTTCATGTTTTAGGACTCTTCCTTAATCCGTTTTTGTTCCTTGCGGCTGTGGTTGGTTACGCGTTGCACCATCTGAGATAAAAGAAGTTTAAGTTTTAATTGCGTCGAGTGGTCCCTAAGAGGTTTTGTATTCTCGTCTTCTGCGGTCATATCTGATGAGCGTACGCTTCAGTCAGGACAATGGTAATCGATCCAGGCTAGATACATGCAGGGATATGAGGACAAGCCTAAAGAATGCGAATAAATCATAAAAGTCGAACAAAATCGAAGGGCGAAAGGACAACACAAATTATGTGAAAGTAATTTCCTAGATGGGAGCACATTGATAAAAGACACCAAAGGATCAGAGTAAGAAACAAAAAATGATCACAAAAAAACTAAAAAGAGAGGGAACAAAATCAGAAATATTTCTCGGATGTCATCAAACTTCGATCAATTTGAGGTTTTGGAAGCCCGCTATGATTTATCCGTAACGGTTCAGTGGTTTGCACTTGAGCCCTGCCATGCGGCGCATGTCCTTGCCCGGGACGAACGATCATTAATCATCCTTCGTGTGTACAGTTTTTGGCTAATGATGGGGATCTTTTTTCGCCACTAATGGAGTGTACTGTGCTCGACTTCTTTGATGTTAAACATGCATCGAGATATAGCAATGACCCAGCTCTTTTCGCAACTTCATTAATCATAGAGTTCTGGTAATATACATTTGCGTAGATTTGTTTCATTGTTGAAAAACTTTGAATGAAAGATCGTATTTTAAGCAAAAATGTATTTCTTACCTAATGGAAAGTGATAGAAATACGTTATTCCAAGTCCTATTATTATCATAAGCATGATAGCACTAGGCGATTTAAGTCTAATTTTTTAGGTATACTGATCAATACTTTTGAGGGGTTCTTCTTCCTGATGCGTGTATATTATGTTATAATAACCTTCTACCCTATGAATACCGGGTGTAATTATCTTTTCAATATGCGTAATTTTTTATATCGTATCTCAGTTTATGCATATCCTGCACACACATGGTAGTGTTATTGATTCATTACCACGAATTATTACATAAATATTATACATGTCATGGGGTTCCCAAGTAAATATTCCGCCTCAAGATCAGGTCTCAGCCATTATCCATTTGAGATTAAACTATTTTGTTTACAGTGATTGGGTGGAGTTTTCGTTTTTTCTTCGAAAATATGCAGATCCTTAGATTTGAAAATGGTTGGGTTCAAGTTTTTGTTCAACCTTTTCTCAACCCGAAACGACCGCCAACTGTGCGAGGGCACATTTATTAGCACTTGGGCGACACAGTGAGGCCTCCTCCGTCCTGTTGCCGTCCTGCCTGTGCTCCTTCCCCGTTCCTGTTCCTGTTCCAGATCGAGTTCCGCCTCCCGCGAGGGGGGGCAACCCTTAGGGCAGCCGCACAAGTGTCGATGACACTTGGAGGGAATTTTTCGGTTGCTGCTCACCGCAGCAATTGCCGGCGGAAGGATATGCAGCGTTGCACGTTGAAGTTGTTGTCAGGTAAAAGGGGTGAGGTCCTTGCACGTCCTGGCAAACACTTAAGCCAAAGTTAAACGCTTCGAGTGCTGTATTTTTGTTTTTGTTTGTGTTTTCCCCCCAGCTTGCTCTGTTTTCTTCAATATATACTTAGGTTTTATTTTTTCCTTAAGCCACAGCAGGAGACGTCTTCGTCCTTCGTTCGTTCGCCTCTCCGCTTTTATTCGGGACTGAGCCGAGACCTAAATCAATATGAACTCCGTTTTAATTCGCTTAAATTGCCGGCAGGACATCCCGGTGGATTCTTTGTGCGAAATCCCGAAAGGATTGCCCTCCTTCTGCTCGGCAATTGTTTGTCCCGCTGTTGTCACAGCTCTAAGCGCTTTAATTTTGATTGCATTCGATTTGTTTCTGCTCTTGTTTCCCCGCAACCCTTCGCCCCGAAACTGTGCCCAACTCTTTGACAAATTCACAGGCTTGCCAGAGAAGCAGGATTCCCGTCCGTCGCCGCATCCTTGGCCTGCACTGCCGGGCTGTTTTCGCAATTTTCTGGCGGCCCAAGGAAGGAAAAGGATTAACTATTTAGGTTTTTATGTCCGTGTCAAGGAAGTAGCCTGCCATTGGCTTCCCTCCCGGCAGTTCCTGTTCCCGCTGTTGTACTTCTGTTGTCCTGACAACGACTGCAATTGAGGCTGAAAATGCTTTACAGTTTGGCAACGAACTCATTTCATTTAAAATTCTCTAAGGCTTGTTTTTTGAGGCTTGAAAACTGCAGCTCACAATGGTTGCCTTGGTAGTCAGTTTGTCGCAAAGAGTTTAAGTTGGATCCTGTGGGTTTCTTCTTGTACCATCGAATGCAGAACTTGCTTTTGATGCTTCCTTTTAATAATTATTTTTTGTTTAGTTGGGATAATACATAATCCTTCCTAAAAATCTTTAAAGGATTCACTTTTAAAGCATGAAATAACTCATGCATATTTCATGTCATAAAAGATAAATAATTCATGCCTTTTTCATGCCTTAAAAGGGAAATAATTCATGCCTTTTTTATACTTTAAAATTTCATTCACTAAAACAAGGATTAAAGAAAATATAAATCCATTTATATTACACAAAGCTTTTAATGTCAGGTATCCTAGTGCTTGGCAAAATCTTCCGTATATTTGTTACTTCCTTATTCTATACAGAGCTAAGATATCCCACCTCTGGGTTAAAAACTAAGATTTTATTATACTTTACGATCTCCCCCGATCCCTAGCATTCATTCTTCAAAAGTGTTCAGAGCCACTCCACGGCCAATTATATCAAATCGATCGTCACAGATCATCAAATCGATCTAAGCCAATTACACAGGCAGCTGAGTGAGTCTGGGAGCGATTGTGACTGTCTCGTAAATCAGAGGGGAAGGTGTGAGTTGAAACACAAAGCCCGTACGCCTTTAAGCTAATTTCTTGTGACGTCGCCTGCGACGTGTGTGGACTCAGGATTCGGGGCGGCGTTGGCGATGGGATGAGTAGCATCCTTTATTTGGATCGGACAGCATATATGTCAGGGCATTGTCAGTTTCGCTTTAAATAAGCGACAGTTTTGCGACAACATGCCGTCGGCTCACTTTTTCGTACAATGCCGGGCAGGATAAAGAGGAGCAGCCTCCTCCTGGAGCGGTGCAGCGTGGACTGCATTGCCCTCAATGTAGAGCAAAACTCATTTAGTGGCTGCTGCCGTTGATGTTTACTGTGTTATCCTTTTTATGCAGGACTAAACGGGAGCAGGGCCTACTTCTGTCCCGTCTGAGCATAATGGAGGGGCTGCAGCACATGGCAATTTCTCATTTTGCAAAGGCATTTCATCAAATGTAGGACACTCCCTGGAAGAGGAATCTGTCGCACATTGTTGCCGTTGCCGTTGCCGTTGCCGTTGCCTCTAGCCGCTGATAGATTACGCCTGCCACAGGACATTCAACGAGAGGTTCACTGTGTGCGCAGGTGGCAAATCCTGGCTGCATCCTAAGCCGTAGCACAAACCAAACCAAACGCTGACAGGCGACTAATTACACGCCGGAGCGGAGCTAAGGGGATTTCGGCATCAACAGGATCAAATTCCCAAAATGGCCAGCATTCGCAAAAGCAACGGAATTTCCCGCATTCGGACAAGTCCATGAATGACAGTCGCCGCATGTTGATCTCCTTTTTTATTTACTGTTCGTAGCCCGGCCTATCTGCCAGGACATACTCGTAAATCCCATCCTGACGTTCTGTCAACGTCAATGCGGAAAATTCTTTTGGCCTGCACCCGGAGGCCAAAACAGAGCACGCCCCGTTGTGGAACTGTGAAAACAAAACAGGTAAAGCCATAGACTGTGAACCGATTTGGTTCTATATAGCGGTTAGTAGGGAATATTGTTCGTTCGAACGATAAACTGACCTATGTCGCTGCAAGTGAGTGAACCACCTTATACCAGAATAAGAGAAGGAATTTTTAAAATCCAAATAATCCTAAAATGTAATCCTGCGTTAAATGAGTCGTATGTCGGTTATTAATGGTGGTTAGTCGTTAGTCAGACAATTTCCCTGCTCGGCCACTCCTTACATATGTATCTATAATCTTTGAAACCAGTTTGTCAAAGTAGTTTTGTGGCAAAAAAAATGTTTGTTTATATCAAAACAAATTTTTTGCTGTGTTAAATTATTTTGGCTCACCTAGATGTTGATTCTGGAATTTCTTTTCTGCTTAGCTCCTAAAAAAGTGATATGTAATAATGTAAGCAAGACATGCGCTTAACTGTACTCACGAACGTAACTCCATAACGATGCTTGAGCATACGTATTCTTTCGACATGCTAAGTGATTCAATTCGTTTCGATATCCCTTCTGTCCCGCTAATCCCAAATGCATGCAAATGAGTTCAAACTACTTACTCGTACAATTGACAAATGGCATTAGGCTTTGATAACCATTAAGTCCTCTCAACGGTCAGTTGAGTAATCAATCAAACCCTGCGACCCCTTGCGACTGACTGCGGCGTCAACCCCTCGGAGCTTGGCCGTTGGTCAACTGGCTTCCCCGACTCCAACTCCCTGACTAACCGACCGTCGTCCACCCCAGAAAGCGTGTTGCACTTAAACTATCTGCGCCTGCGCTTCGCTCAAAATCCTCGACGGAGCACGGGGTGTGCGGCGCAGGACTCGCGACTTGCGACCCGCGACTTGGGCAGTTCATTAAAATAAATGCAAGCGTTGTAATGAGGAAAATGCATCGTAATGAAATTAATGCGATCACGCAATGCCCAACTAGGGAGAGAGTTTGCGGGGGTTACCTTCCGCGGGGTTTTTTGTATATGGTGCAGGGATAGGGGACAGACTGCCCGCTGCTCGGGCATGTGCATCGCACTCCGTCGCGATCAGGCACCATCCCTCCACTGGGCACTGTCAAGTGCCGCGCTATTTTTGCACCTTGACTCTGCACGGCCCGCATAATTGGAACTTTTTCGCTAAAAATGTTTCCACTCAGCGTGCCGAAAGTGCACTCATTAGTTCTAGTTTGTTTAGCCAGGACAATGCGTCCGCTGTGTATGCAAAAAATGAAATTAAATAAAACAAGTTCAGGGCATTGAGGTGGCCTGTGGAACGTGCCGGCACTATGAATATGTGGGCTTTGCATTTGCCTACAAAGCAAACCGAATCGCTCCCAAATACTGAAATATAATAAACCCACATGACAAGCTTAGACAATCAAGGTGTCAAATAAAAATGTCAAGTTTATGGACCAACCACGCGGCGATCGCTACTAATCTGTCAACAAAGGCCGAGACCGAGTCCGAGGCAGGGACCGAGCCATTTCCTGTTTCCGCACG
Source organism: Drosophila watanabei (assembly GCA_008042575.1). NCBI lineage: Eukaryota > Metazoa > Arthropoda > Insecta > Diptera > Drosophilidae > Drosophila > Drosophila watanabei. The sequence continues at coordinate 11,536 of VNJS01008357.1, forward strand.
GAGGCTAGCAGCAGCCGAGCAACCCCTTTCTACGTGACTGTTGCGTGTCCATATTCCGGAGCAGGCGACTGACTTTCTGACCGACAGGAGGACGGACCGGGCCTGGCTGGGCTGGACTGCCGGCCGGCTGTCATAATTAAAATATGACGCGTGTCTCGTGCACAGGACAATTGCACCGCGGGCAGCGGATCCTGTCGGTTGCAACGCCATTCGTCACGCAAGTAACAGTAGCAGTAGCAACAGAAGCCGCAGCACTGAGCACGAGGACCTGGTCAATGGTCTGCACATTAGTATGGCCAGCCGGAGCTATCCTTGGTCATTGTCCGGTAACTGGGACAACTGCAGCAAATCGCCGGGCCTTGGCATGCGCCAATTATACAGACTATAAGCGGAAATTGCTTCAAATCAAATATTATAGCCTGGAAAGGAATGTTCCATTTTGTGAATAGAGTCAAAGAATGTCACGGATATGTGTTGCAGAGGACAAAAGGTAATTGAAGCAATTTAGATGTCGGAATAGGTGTGACAGGGTTCAAATATGATTTAGTACTTATAAGTGATTTCTGAAGACTTGCAGTGTGAGGCTAAGACACTATCACTACTTCATTATAAATCAGCAACACATCGTTGTGGCTAAAATTAAAAGGTAAAATTACTTTGCTAAAAAGTCATAAACCAAACATTTAGGACTTTTCCCGATTCTTATCCCACCAAGTGAAGTGCCCACATCTCTCTCACTGGTTAGGGATAATTTTGGGCTGGCACACTTCTGGGCTCGTAAACAATTAGTTTGCATAACGTGTGTTTTACTTTCCAATTGAGTGGGACAATAGGGCG
>VNJS01008359.1:0-14097 GCA_008042575.1 Drosophila watanabei
TTAAATACCCTAATTAAGAAAATACCGACATTAAAACATTTTTACTAACAATGCTTTAGGGTTGATGTAAGACCAAAGTCAGCTGTTAGATAGATTTGTCATGTAAGTAGATTGCTAAGAAAATTTGCTATTTTTCAGTGATTGTATTGTGGAACCACAAATTATTTTTATATTTCTAATAATTGAAAATCGTAGCGAAGGTACTTATAAATGTATTTCAGTATACGTTTTTTAATTGTTTTATCTTGTTGTCCAACAGTGAACTGTATTCTGTGTATTTTTTTTGCTTAGAACTTCGTTAGTTATTTCGGTGGATGATAACTAAAGTAATGGCACAAAGTTGCATAATGGTAATAACGCAAAGTTATTACCAAAAGTATCCTTATAATCCCACAACTAACCATTTTTGCAACTTTTTGCTCCTTTTTTTCTAAAAAAAAAAAAATGATTTTTGTCTAGCAACCAAAACTAAATCTTTTCTTTGTTATTTTAACAAACATTTGCCAAGATGATCCCGTAAGATTAAGAAAAAACACGCTAGCCACATAGCCGGTAATATAATTATAAGCAGTGGTTATTGACCTCTTTTTATTTAAAGAGCCAATCCTGATTGAAAAGGAATCAGATAACTGCCAAAGCTCGTCTAAAGGTGAAACGGATGATGAGTATGAAGGAGAATATATTGCAATACATTAAGAAGAAGAATCGGATTAAATTATACACTATTTAAAATAGCCAATGATCGTGTGATATATTTTTTGTAAATATTTAGTTTTTAACTTATTTTTGCCCCCTGTGCGCGGGAGTGGGCGTGGTCAAATTCAAAAACTAACAAACCCCAAAATTGTACCTTACCTATAAGAATACAGATAACAAATTTTAGCTCAATATCACCAAAATTGGAGCTTATGCCAAAAAAAAAATTACTTTTTACCCATAGTGCCCCGATAATCTGTGTCGTTAATTGGAAGTGCCTGTAGCACGGTACTCCTGAGCAACTGCAAAGAGTAGTAAACTTTGCCTTAAAAGTCTTGGAGAAGAAGGAATATGGTGTAGCTGCATTCCTGAACATGCAACAGGCATTTAAAAAAGTCTGTACAAAACGAAGCGACTCTTACCGCCTTAACTGTACCTAGTTATAAAGTTTTCTGCAAGCCCGCACACTACACGTTTCCTCTAATGAGTATAAACCAAGTATCAAGACATTTGAGAATGAAGTTCCGCATGGAAGTGTCACTAAAGTAGCGGAAGAAGATGTAGTAATAGCTACCTACGCTAACGACACTGCCATGCATGCGAGAAGTAAAACAATCTTGGCTGCTTCCTTTGTTGTGCCGAAATATCTGGATGTCTTTTAGGAATGGGCTGCGAATGGAAATGTGCGCATCAATGCTGATAAATGCGCGAACATGTCATTTACCAACCGAGCTGTCCTGGTGTCATTCTTAATGGAAGAGCGATTGGCCACCATCGAGCTTATAAATACCTCGGCGTAACCCTTAATCGAGAACTTACATTCGGCAAGCATGTTACAAGCATTCAGAATGCTTTGAAGTCTAAAGTTTCCCGACTGTCATACTTCAAGCAAATATGTTAAGGAGGATCTTCGTGGTACATGCCTAAATTTGGTGACAAACATCACACTATTGCAATAAAGTACATGTACACAACCCTTTTGGTTGATAAATAATAGGAAAAACAAAAAATTATCATATCAAGTTTTAAATCTTTCTAATTAGTTGGAACGGTGTAAAATTCGATTTTTTCAGAAATTTTTTTATTAAAAACAGGAAAGGTATATTGTAAATCCATTTGATTTATTAAAGAACCATATTTCTAGAAGATATTAAGCATTTTACTGGTTTTAAAAATCTGCTGTTTAACTTTTTATCGATGCAAATGCACCGAGCATAGTCATCTTTCTTATTAGCTGTCAACGGCAAATTATGCAATAATTGAAATAAGTAATGCTAAATTTGATACAATTTAATTGTTAATAAGTTTAAGGAAATAAACATAAATGGATAAATACAGTCGTGGAAAAAATAATAGAAACAAACTTTTTGCTACAGTTAGTTTCATTTATTTCATAAGACGCGTATGCGATAATAAATGAATTATTTTTTTGTTAACATATATTTAAGTATATGTTATAATAATTAACACTAATATTTTATAGAATTGTTTAACAATTTAAAAAAATTAATTATATTTGTTTCCCTTGAAAAAAAAATAATAGAAACAAAATGCTAAAATCACATGATGCGATTTTTTTAAATTGTATAGTTTGTTTATTAATATTTAGTGGTACAGCCTGTAGCTTTAATAACAGCAGAGCACCGACGAGGCATGGAAGCAACCAGATTGGCGCAAATTGAGGGATTGATGGCATATCACAATTCTTTCTTATATTTGGGTTTAAAGCCGCCAATTCTTTTTTTTAGTATGCCCCATAAATACTCAATTGGGTTTAAGTTAGGGGATTGAGCGGGCCACTCCATTAAATTTATCTGTGTGTCCTGGACCCATTTCTTGACTAATTTGGACGAATGTTTCCTGCATAAACTCCCACTTCAGCGGCATTTTATAATGCCAGCATAACCTCCTTTAGTATGTTGAGATAGTCTAGGGAACACATTATTCTCTTTATCTCGAAAATTGGCCCTACTCCAGACGATGGAAAGCATCCCCATAGCATCAAATTTCCTGCGCCATGTTTAATTGTTTTTTTTTTTTTTTGGTATGATTCGGATTGAAAGCTGAATTTTCACTTCGTCTAACATATACCTTTCTGTCTGATCCAAACATATTAATTTTGTTTTCATCAGACCATAAAAGTTTTCACGGTTCAGTTGACGATGAGCAAAAGTGAGTCTTTTTTCAATATTCTTTGGGCTTAGATATGACACTATTCTTGCAAAATGTATCTTTAAACCAATTTCAATCAGTCTATTTCTAATTGTGCGACTGGTAACGGATGTCTGCATGTCATTTTTGAGGTCCTCTGATGATAGGATTTCGATTTACGAACTAAAAAGGAATCAAACTTTTGGGTTGAAGGGCCGAAAATACTTTTTTTGCTGAGCACTTCATAATCTGAGAAATTTGTCTTATGGTTTTCCCCTCATTCTTCAGTTTTTTTTATTGTATTCCTATCTCCAGCTGTACAATGCACTCCACGACCCATTCTGAATTAGTGATGTAAAAAACCATCGATGCATCGAGCATCGATGTTTTTTTGGCGATTTTTCCCGATGTTTTCCGATGTTTTTGTTCATATCGATGTTAAGCAATACATCGATGTTTTGCAAACCATCGGCTGTTAAAATTCACATACTACTTCTTCATACTATTTCTTCAAAATATTGAAAATATTTTTTCATATATTATTTAAGTCCAATGAAAGCAAACGTTTTGGAACATGTAAGACTGCTATGAATGCATACGTTTTTTATGTTATATTCTTAAAAATTTGTAAAGTTAAAAATCATTGAAACTTGTAAGACGACTATGAAAGCATACGTTTTTGTTGTTATGTTCCTAATTAATTTTTAAGTTAAAAAGTGTTTTAATCACAAGACTGCTTCGAAAGCAAACGTGTTTGTTATTACTATTTTTATTTTAAAATAATATATTTTTTTTGCAAAACCAAGTTAAATATAATCTTTAATAAAAAAACATGGGCCATACATCGATGCATCGAAGCTCTGATCCGATGCAGCAACCCAACATCGATGTTTCAATTTGAAAGCATCGATGGACATCGACATCGATGTTTCTAGTTAAATTTACATCACTATTCTGAATATAAAATACCACTTTTTGAAACGAATCTGTATAAAATGTATCATTTTATGCTTTAACTTAAGTTGAATTATTAAAACTTTAGCTTTATCTCCCAAAAAAACAGAGGTTAAGGTAAAATTTTGACGCAAGTTGCTCACGTTTCTATTATTTTTTCCAGCTGAGACACGAAGTGCCTTTAAAAGTTACAAGATATCGCAAAAAGTAAAGGCGAAAGCACCTGAAAAAATAATTCTTAATAAAGTTAAACTATCGGTTATCAATTTATTTTTGGTTTTAAGCCAACAACTATCGTTAATACTTAGCAATCGGTTTCAACTTACAGACAGCGTTGCCAATTTAGCTTTTTGCCCGCTATATCTAGCTGTTTTCAAAAGCAAAATGCGGGACAAATTGTAAACTAGCGGCTAGCGGGAAATATAGCCATTTTAAATATTTAAATATTTTATAGTATTTTTTCCATTTAAATCATAAAAAACGTCGGTATGACAAAAGAGCACTACACTTTTATCGATTTTGAATCGAACTTTAAACCATCTCAAACAGGGTATTTCACAATTTTAAAACGAATCGCAAAGTGTTGATCCTGCTGATGACAGCAAATGCTTTTGCAAATATTGCAAATCCAGCATTACTGCTAAACTTTGCGACTTGCAAGCACATGCAAGAGAGCCAAACACAAGGTTTCGTCTTCTGCATTTTCCCCAGACGAACAACATTACGTTTTTAAAAACCCGTCTGTGTAAAAACCTGCCAACCAAATATCATTGAAGAATTTTTGAAGTTTGCTAATATAATTGAAGAATAGATTGTCTCTATAAATAAATCTATTGTTTTACTACTCTAGCGGTAATTTTTAGCTTTCATAAAAATTTTCTGGCTGTTTCTAGCTTTTTTTAAGGGTTAGATTAGCTTTTTTACGCCCTGAAGAGTTGGCAACACTGCTTACAGAAGAGAATGTTGTTTCTATTATTTTTTCCACGACTGTATATCTATATTAATAAGGAAAATATTTATTAAATAATGGTTAGTATTAATTAATTTTATATTCACCAGGGACCGTAAGTAATAATTATAGGGAACATTTTTAAGTAAAAAAAGGCACCCACTTAGAACAAAAGGGATAACATCGTGTGAAATCTTGTTGGATAAGCTATTCATTTCCGCGATGATTTTTAAATTTAGAACTTTTACGACAATCTTAAATAATAATGATTAAAATTGATTTATATTGTAAAAATAAATAATCATTATTATTTTTGATCATTATTATTTTTATTATTATTATTTTTGAGCAAAAAATAAAAATCAAAAATAATAACTATTTCTGATTTATATTTTTTTTAATCAAAATAAAAGTCTACGTTAATTACAAGAGTTTCATGAATTTTTTTTGGCAAGTTCATAGCACAATATTAATCCTTCGGATGTCCTCTATAAGGAAATGCTACAAACTTGCCTAAAAAATTATTTTTGATTTTTAATTTTTTACTCAAAAATAATGATAATGTACTGATTTTTATTTTTTTGAACAAAAATAATAATTATTATTTATTTTTACAATATAAATCAATTTTATGTACTGATTTTTATTTTTTTGATAAAAAAAAATTATTGATTTTTACAAGATAAATAAATTTTAATCTTATTATTGATCAAAAAATTAAAAATCAGTACATAATCATTATCACTTGATTTTTAAAATAAAACTTATAATGATTACGGTCCCTGATGTTCATTTATTTACCTTCTGAATAAGAATACGTTTTATTTCCTGTTGATGGTTATTATGTTCAAGATATATTTCTATTCAAATTTTCAAATTTATAAAATTATGCAGTAACTCATTTAAACATATAGTTAATTAAATATGTTTGCACTATATTCATCAGCAAAAATATATGCTTAGCCTCAGTGTTTGATCATAGCACTGAAAGATTATTTTTTGGGCGAATTGAGATAAGTCGGCAAAAGGGGGTATAGTTTCCTGAGACTCCGTATTCAGACTTTAGCCCAAAATTAGTATGTGTCTCTAATAAACTCCCAATTTGTTAAAGAATTTTGTCACTCTAATTAATAATATCTTAATTGTTTTTAATCCTTGCAATCCATTCTTAAATTCGTCGTTGTGCAGCCAATAATCCAGAAAATTTTGCTTATCGGCAGGCTTATTTTCGGCAAAGCTGATAAACAAATCGAACCCCTCAGTTAAATCCTAGTTCAGATAAATTTATGAACCATTAAATGAGCAAGAAATGCATAATGTCCAAAGTAAATAAAAACATTGGTAGTTTTCAATTAAGTTTCTAAAATATACAAACATTGCTAGTTTTGTGGCAATCAACTAATCGATACTTTCAGTTGTCTATATTTTAGGTAATTTAGTCATTCAGTCTCCCCTAGTTGTTTAAAAATTTTAATTGTAATTTTTTAAAAATCGGGTCACTATGAATATAATGTATATTTCTGGCATAGGAACTATCCGAACATTATTAGAAGAGAAATATAACTTTGCCGATTTTAAACATATTTATATTTACTTCGAGGTATGACCCTTTTGTATAAGTATACAGGTCTGCTTCGGTTATCGTAATTTTTTTTCGATTTGGGCGAAATCTCTCGATTTCGATTTTAGCTGCTCCGGTTCTCTCGTAATTTGCAGTCGTTTATCAGAATGTTTAATACTTTGTTATGCTCAAAGAGCTAGCGTTGTTGGTTTAAATAGTTGGCAGAATGCTAAAAAGTGTTTAAGCTGTTAGATTTTTTTTTTAGGGGCAAAATAATAGCGGCATTTGCTTAAATTTATTTTTTTACATAAAGAGGCTTCCAACTTGCATGCAGTTTTATTTCCAGTGGGCTCAATTAAATTTGAACAGCGTTTTTATCATTTACTTAATAAAATTAGCTAGATTTATTAATTAAAGCAAAATTGAACCTTCATTGTACAATATTATTGCTAAGGTTTGCATTTAATAAGTATTTAAAGGGCTAGATCGACTCGGCTATTGATGCTTATCAAGAATATATATACTGTATAGGGTCGGAAATGTCTCATTCACGCGTTGCAAACTTCTGACTGAAATTTAAATACCCTGCAAGGGTATGCATAAACGCCTACTACAAAACGTAGTAGAGCAGCAAAACAGTTTCTACCTTATATCTGTTAAGAAACGAAGCTAACTTCGGCACGCTGAATTTGAAACTATCCCTATCTAATATAATATGAATTGCTTTCATATTTATTTTATGTTTACAGTTTTACATTTTTTACATGTAAAGTAAAATGTAATTTTCCTCTACATTTTCCGATCGTTTCTATATCAGCTACATATATAATATAATCGTCCAATTTTTTTTTAAAATTAAAAACATATTTTTAATTATGTAAAATGCTTGTATCTCAAAGTAGAGAGTTATATTTTTTTTTTATAAAAATATTCCGATCGTGCCTATGGAAGCTATATGATTTTGTTGTTAAATTTCTATGAAATTAAATCTGAAATTCTGAAATAATATGAAAAGCTCACAACCGAGAGAGAAAGATCAAGATATGTTTAAAAAAATGATGGAGGTATTATTTTTTAAGGATCGTTTCTATGGCAGCTATATAATATACATGATCGATCCGGGTCGTTCAGACTTATATGCGAGTGAGAGTACATAGAAGACTATTTACTAAGATAGCTTGTGTAGAAACGGACAGACGGACATGGCTAGGGTTTGGAAATGCCTCCTTTACTGAGTTGCAAACTTCTTACTGACCCTGCAAGAGTATAAAAAGATGTATAAATAATAAAATCCAATTTTATTATTTTTAGCTTTAGGATATTAAAATATATTAATAATTATCAATTGTGTAGGGTTTGGATTCGAATTAAAAGAATAATGGTTACATAACGCGCATGAGAAACAAAAATCCAAACTAATAGGATTAACATATCCCATATAAACAATTTTCAGTTTAAATCACAAAAAAACGCCCAAAAAGTATTTTTTCTCTTCCGATCTCATTAAATAACAGTAAATTGAACGATATATATCAGAGATCTGTAACGATCAAAATTTTTTCAATCATACCCGATCATTGTCTTAGATTTTTTGTGATGTGAAACTTTGCATCAACAAAATTGTATGAAGAAGAATGATCGAGACTGCTGCTTGCATTCAGGCCGATCACAATCATTCTGTTTGGTCATACCGGCTTTGATTGAATCCGATTATTCCGTTTGGTCATACCGGGTTGGTAGGCAGAAATTTGGGTGCGCAGTGCTTAGAAATTTGATCGGTTGCCTAATTAGCATAATTATGGAGAGCGAATCAGCGTTGCTGACAACATAAAAAATGGAAACTATAATTTATCTGGCCAACGTAAGGGAAGAAGTTTTATTTGGAACATTCTGGCAGAAACATTAAAACCCACAACACCACATTAAAAGAATTTGATTTGTGTCGCACATGTTTAAACGTGTTAAAGTACTGTGCAAGCCAAACCTTAAACTTAAATAGCCGCAGCTGCTGCAAGAACATGAAACTGTCATAAAGTTAAAAAACAGTTAACTCGCTGAACAAAACAGAGGCACGTTGACGTGAAACACATGCTACCAGATCCAACTACCATTTCTCGGAGTCTAGAAATGCGCTAATGAACAGAAGAAGAAATCTAAGGCTGAAATCAATAGAATTGTGAGCAGTGGAGTCGTGTCAGCAACAATTGATATGCGGTCGGATAACTATGTACATATGTCAAGCGCAACTTTTTGGGAGTAACATTTCACCACCAAAAGGACTGTAAGTCTTTGACTTAGTTTTGAGAATGAAGTCAATGGATTTCGAAAGGTCAACGGGCGACCACATCCTAAGAAAACTTAAAAGTTTGTTTAACGAATTTAACATTACCAAAATCGAAAAAATTAAGTTAAAAACGGATAGAGGAACAAATATTTTAAAAGCTTTGGGAAACTATACTTGATTGAACAGCAGCAGCCATTTGCTTAACAATGTTTTGGAGAAGTCGTTTTTGGAATCATGCAACAAAGTTGTTAAATACTTAAAAAATCAAATATGCAGCATCTCTTGACCACTTCTCTGAAAAGCCAATGCCCAACACAGTGGAACTCACACTATTATATGCTTAAATTAATTTTGGACAATTGGGGAGATATGAATACAATTTTGACCCAAAATGAACAAAGCCTTGTTAAATATCAACATAACAATTGTTCAATCGGAACATGGCACACAGTTGCTTATTTCCTTAACCCCCCGCTGTAACTATTAAGCCAATGATTTCTATGAGATCAAAGAATTTTGCATTCGCATATTGACAGAAAGTCAATTTTCATGTCCACGTATACTTCTTTATCGGAATCATCGCCAACGAATTTTTAATTTGATTTAGAAAGTACCCCAGATTCTAAAAGTCAAGTTTCAGCTGGAAAAAGAGTAACCGACACTTTCTTTTTTCTCGGCTAATAAAACGGAATTACCTAAAAACAACAGACACGCTCGCAGCAGAGTTCCTAAGATATTGCAACAAAAAAGTTGCAATAGATGAAAATTCAAATTCAATTTAATGGTGGCTTGATAATGCAAAAAAAAACCAAAAAATTTTTGTTTAATTTAATTTTGATCTTAATGAAAAAGTGAGCATTTGTGTTCCATAGTATTTTAAGCCTACAGTTTCTTTAGTAATTTTAAGCAATAATCATTGATTCCTTATTTCATTGAATTTTCATTTTAAGCAAAAAAAAATTAATAAATAAATGGAGTAATATATTTAAGTAAATTCTGTATTGTAACTTCCATTCTGTGCACACATACATATATATGTACCTACTCTGCAGTACCACTTTTCATCAAAAAACAAAATCAACAATAAGAGAAACCGTTGTTCTATCTAGAAGCAGAATATATTTTTAAATGAGAATCAAGCTTAAATTACAATAAATATTTATCAGGCAAGTGTTTCTAAGTGTTAAGATAATGGACAGTGAAATAGTTTTTTACCAGTCTAAAATAACCAAAACTAAATGAAAATAAATAAAACTGTTTATTTTTTCTAGATCCCAATGGTCATACTGTCTCATCCGAGCGACCTACCGAAGATCTTCATGTGTGTAGAGAAGTTGAATGCGCTGCAAGGAAATAATTAAAGAAGGCAGATGCATTGACAGAAGGAAAAGAAAAATGTTGTAGTTTTAAATTAATTGTTGATGAATTTTTAGCCGAACATGTAGCGAAGCGCTTTGTTGAGTTTTGATCGTTTCGAGCGTTGTTAATCAAATCGGACCGAACATATTCAATGCCGTTCTCTGATATATATCCGAATTTTGCTTTTGACAAGTCAAGAGATGACAAACGATTTAAGATCTGGTCTTGTAATCCAGTCAATCAAGTCCCAACCATACAGGAATAAATTTAATTAATACATTTAGATAATGTAAATCTGAATAATAATACATATTAATTTTGTCCTTGCCAGAAAATTTTAAGAATTAATTTATAAAACGATTTATGATGTGAGAACAGTTTTGCGCTCCTACCGCTATTTTGTACGCGTTTCAGAGCGATTTTTGTTTTAAATCATTGTTTTTGTCGAAATATATAATATTAATGCAATTTGAATGGGTATATTTCTCAAAAATACGCAAGTTTAGGATTTTAAAGCTTCTTAAGGATTAATACATGGAAAAAATATTTGACTTCGTCCAGGTTTTGACAGTTTTTTTGCATCAAAAGTTGGCTAATACCAATCATAAATGTCAAAACAAATAAAAGTATACCATTGACTTTAAAAAAATGTTGTTTTGTAATTCCTTATTATTTATTAAAGAATAATATTTCTATAAGGTATTCAAGATTTTTGCTGTTTAAATTTTTACCGATGCAAATGCACCGAACATAGTCATCTTTCTAATTAGTTGTCAACAGCTGTACATACTATGTAGGTATCTATTGGTCTCACTGTTATTGTTAATGAACAGTTTTCCTGCATCAAAACATGATTTTTACAGATTTTCATTAAGAAATAACAGAAAATAATTCTGTAATATTGTTTTTATTCTTGATTCTCATGTGCAGCAGAGATCAGGCATAACAAGCGCATGAAAGTCACAAACATTTGTCGATATTTACGCATATATTGTGAAAAAAAATTATGTAAATAAAAAATATTGACATAGATAAAATAAAACAAGAAAGGTAGTTAATTCCCGATAGCTGATGGTTGGAGCATTTTTAACTACCAGCAACAGATGTCAGTTTTTTCTCTACTGTCCTAGAAAGACCTTGTACAAAATTTTCGTAATTATATATCAACATTACTTATGTACAATATCTGATTAAACAGCAACAGATGTCAGTTTTTTCTCTACTGTCCTAGAAAGACCTTGTACAAAATTTTCCTAATTATATATCAACATTACTTATGTACAATATCTGATTAAAATTTCACCTTAAAACACCTTTATTACATTTTTATACCCTTGCAGGGTATTATTTCAGTCAGAAGTTTGCAAGCATTTCCGACCCTATAAAGTATATATATTCTTTATCAGCATCAACAGCCGAGTCGATCTAGCCATGTCCAATTGTCCGTGCGTCTGTCCGATTATACGCACACTGGTCCCTCTGTTTTGAAGCTATTTGAACGAAACTTTGCAGATAGCCTTCTATATACTCTCACTCGTATATACGTCGAAGGGTGGTAAGGGTGCGCCAATCCAAGGTAAAGTCAGCAGGGCAACTGTTGATGAATATTCCTTGGCTCTAACGGTGCACCAAATCGACTCGCAGGTGAATATCGGTCTGATAGACACCACCTTTTCCTCGGGGAAGGTCCTCCGCGTGGTACCTCCTGGAAACGTACTACGGTACGGCCAATGCGAGCGGCACCTCCAGTGAATCCCTCACCCAATAATCCTTTGACTCCTAATCCTTACCGAGACATGGGCAAGTCTTGAAACTGCCTCCCCTCAAGTCAGGTGTGTAAAGCGACCCGTGCCCACTTACTATAAGGTTCGCAGCTGAGGGGTAAACCAGCCGTGTTCGAACGGAGCCTTCCCAGGGCCGGGCAACCCTGGGTCGAAACGAGCCTTGCCGTGGCTTGGGGGCGAAGCCACGGTCGACCATCCTTCAATGCCCCAAACCCCTCGGGCCCGCCGCGCTCGCCCTGCCGAGCAACGCGGGCGTTTATGAACTCGACAAAACAATCCGCTTCGGACCTCGTGGGGGAGGTAAAACCCCACCAACCTTTGACAGATACGGAATTGGACGAGGAGGAGCTACTGCGCTCAGACGATGAAACTCTGGCTCCGTCCAATTTAGAGGGAAGTGCAAAGACCAGCACACCTCAAGCGACACTACCAACGACGAGTAAAGTTGCGGCAACACCGACTGGGACAAATACGGAAAGATTGTACAGTCAAAGGTCAAAGACAGAAGGATCAAGACTCGATCTAGATAAATAGATAAGGAAGTCGAAGACTTCACAAATATTCTGAACAAAGCTTGTTAAGAGTCATGCAGACTAACATACTCTAAGAAGACATACCCAACATGGTGGAACAATGAGCTAGGCGAGCTCAGAAAGAAAGTTCGAAAAGCCTTTAACACAAGTTACGGAACCAAAGAATGGCAGCCGTACAAGAAAAACCCAGAACATCGGTAAGCCAGGGGCAGACCAGCAGCTACAAGTAGAAGAGATTATCACCATGGAAAGAATCCGTTGGCCAATAGATTCCTTCGACAAATACAAAAGCCCAGGTCCAGATGGAGTAATACCAGCAATGCTGCAAACGACAAAAGCATGCTTGGGAAAATGGCTGCAAGCAATCTTCCAAGCATGCATAAAAACAGCACACATACCACTTCCATGGAAGGAAGCGAGGGTAGTCTTCATAACAAAACCAGGAAGAAGGGGACACATCCAAGCCAAGGATTATAGGCCGATAAGCCTTACCTCATTTTTAATGAAAACACTGGAACGGATACATCAGAGAAAGAACGGAGAAAACCTTTCCAATGCGCAACAGGCGTACAGGAAAGGCCGATCCACTGAAACAGCACTACATGAGGTGGTGCGATACATAAAAAAAGGCTCTACTTTTCAAAAACTACGCAATGGCCACCTTCCTAGACATAGAAGGAGCCTTTAATAACGTAAACGCGGATTCCATCCTGAGCCCCTCAACGGGATAGGAGTAGAGAGAGGCATACGAGCGTGGAACGGCGCAATGCTGACGAGCAGAAGGATAACAGCCGAATTGAGTAGCACTCATCACACAAGATTTGTGAAGAGGGGCACTCCTTAGGGGGGATTCCTGTCCCCACTGCTCTGGCTGATAAACATGGATGACATACTGAGATCATTAAATAGCGAAGGAGTAAAAGTGGTAGCATACGCAGACGACGTAGTCCTACTAGCTTCAGGACCATTCCCTGACGTCATTAGCGAAATAATGACAAGGGCACTCACCAAACTCAATACATGGGCAAAAGCCTGTGGATTGGGCATAAACCCAAGCAAAACGGGATTAATGCTCTTCACAAGGAGAACAAAAGTCCCCAGCTTCACAAAACCAAAGATAGATGGCATAGAATTAGAGATATCACAGCAGGCAAAGTATCTGGGAGTGATACTGGATGCGAAACTTTCATGGAAACAGAACATCAACGAAAGAGTCAAGAAAGCAAGCATAGCGTTCTATTCCTGTAGAAAGATGTTCGGAAAGAACTGGGGCATTCACCCCAGGATAATAATATGGCTTTACACAGCGGTTGTAAGACCCATACTCACATACGGAGCACTAGTATGGTGGCCGGCACTAACTAGGGCATACAACATCCAAAAACTCACAAGGATGCAGAGATCGGCATGCGCAGGAGCCACGGAAGCACTGAGATCATGCCCCGCTGCGGCGCTTAATGCCATCCTAAACATAATACCGATAGAGCATTTCATCAAGAACACTGCAGCACAAAGTGCGGTACGACTAAAGGCTAGTCAAAGCTGGAAAGACTACCACACCGGACACTGCAGGATTCTGAACGAGATAAACTATCGGACAGCAGAAGACACAGACTACATGACAACCGAACTGCGATTCGGTAACACATACACAACTATATACCCCACAAGGGAAGACTGGAAGAGAGGGAGGGTAACCGAACCAGATGAAGTACCACTCTATACCGACGGCTCAAAGATGAGCGGCGGGGTAGGGGCCGGAATCTTCGCCGAGAGCTGGAAGGTGGAGGAATACTTCCACCTCCCAGAGTCAGCGACAGTTTTCC
>VNJS01008376.1:0-10572 GCA_008042575.1 Drosophila watanabei
CTGATTAGACAAGGCACGGCCTGGCCCAGCTGAGCTGAGCTCAGCTCAGGCCAAAACAAAAAATTAAATTGCTGACACTAATTGGATTGCAGATCGAACTGATATATATTTCGATCTATTTGCTAGACCCAATTAAGCTGTCTAGTTTTGTAGGCATTTGAAATGCTAATAATTTGAGGGAAAATTACTTGGGCACGAGTCGATAAGTAGACCATTTTAGGACCTAATTTTAATATTATTTGTTTGCTATTAACCATTGTTAAGGCTTATTATGCACTGAAATAAATTTATCTTAAAGAAGTGTTGCCTTTTACTGAACTTTAAGTGATTTAGTATTGATTTATAGGAACTATTCAACGCTAACAATAAGTACTTAATGTATTTGATAAGTCAAAATTAATAAAAATTATTTAAAATAGTATTCAAGACAATTTCAATGAGGAGATCGCTTATTAAACTGTTAAGTGGTCATATCTATAACTTCTTAAAGACATATTTAACATTTAAAAGGTTTTTAAACATGTATTAAACCCAAAGAATTATCGACTTATCCCCATTGTTAAGTGTTGATCAAGCAGCCAAAACTGGGTATCAATTAGTCCAACCCCTAATTAGAGCAAACTCTCCTGAGACGTTTTCGCTTCTTTTTTTTGTTTTGTTTTCCTTTTTTTTGCGGTGGCACTGTGTTGTTTAATGAGCGGCGGAAAAAATGTGAAAAACACAAAACAGACCGCGGCCTGAGCCTACAAGCTGTTAAAATGTTTATGCAGGTGTCACGCCAATGACAGCGCCGCCGAGAAGAGGAGCTGGTGCCGGTGTGATGGCGAGAGATGGCCGAGATGGAATAGCAACCGCAATAGCAATCTCCATAACAATAACAATAACAACAACAACAACTACTGACAACGGGTCAGGAGAAACGATGAAGAAAAAAAGGCAAAAGAAGACAAAAGGCCAAAAGGCAGCTGGCCTCACTCCTTCTTCGTTCCCATCCCCCTGCGGGTTCACTTCTCCTCGCCGATCCTCAGCTGCAACAGCTGCCACCAAAGGCCAGATCGGCCAGGTGATTTTCAGGCTGAGTCACCCAGCAGGTCTCGGAGCAGTTATCCCCGAGAATTTGGCGATCCTTAGCCGATAATTATGGTATGGCCCATAAAATTCCAATCAAGTGTAAAGTGGCATTTCAGAATATTTATATTGATATTGACAGAGTATTGAGTGTAAATACATATTGTAATGAGAGGGAAAAAAATTCACAAGAGGCAAGTGATCGTTGGGCAATGTATATTTATATAAATTCAATTAAAGTTTCTTAATAATTTTCAATATACCAAATTAATAGTTTATTTCAATAAAAAATATAATGTAATAAAATACGAATACTACTTATTTGAGCTCTCGATCTCTAATTGCTTATTATGATTATCTTTTATAAAATATATTTACCATAATTTTAGAGTATTTCATATATTGTTTTTATAATCTATTTACATAAATTCAAAATTTTTCCCTTATTGAATTTACCAGATATTTTATGATTAATTATTATATGTTTATTCTCTCAAAGTTAACGATATATTTTCTAATATTTTTAACTTAGAAAAATATCAAACATCTCACTTATTCTTTCCTTTCTCCCATTGTAATTCCAAACATGTCATAAAATATTCCTTTAAATTGCCATTTTCCCCCTTAACCCTTTTTCTATCCTTGGACCACGACGATAAACAATAAAGTTTCGGCAGGGAAAAAAGGCCCACATCTGGCCATGGGCTTCCCTGATTTTTCCGATTCTTTTGGAGGCTGTTGCAGCAGTAGCAGGCAGGGTTCTGGCTCTCGACCACTGATATATACGGATATAAGCAGATGGAATCGACAGACGGTGGAAGCGCCAGAAGCGGCGGCGACACATGGCAGCCAGCTGCAATTATTTGCAGTTGGAAGTTCTGTTTCTGTTGGGAACGCGGGCGCACAAGGCCATCAGAAACAGACGGCGACGGCCAAAGTCATGGACCAAAAAGCCAGTGTGGATGTTGCTTCCGGCCCCCCATCCCCTCCTCCTACTGCTGCTACTGCTGCTGCTACCGAAATGCGGCAAAAAGAGGGCAAATAATTTATAATTTCGCACGTGAAACTGACAAAGCAGAGGGAAAACGACGACGACGTCGGCGGAGATTCCCCTGTGCACACTATGTGTGTGCGTCTGTGTTCGCCTTAAACTATTATTTGAGCACTTGACAAACGAATTTGTATCTGCAATTGTGCTCGCCGAATTTGCTTGAGCAAATAAAAAACAGATGCGACCAGCAGCTATCTCTCAGATCTGCATATATATATGTCTGGATTTGTGGCTGTATTTGACTTCGTATTTGTATCTCTGTTTCTCTGTGGCCGCACTGTATCTGTACTGTATAAGGCCAAAGACACTTTGAGTGGCAAAAGACAGCTGGCCGCAATCAACATGTGTTGGCCATGGCTCATACGCAGCATCTCTCGGATACCATTTGCATGGACTCAGCATACACTTTATATCTCTGGCTGCATCTGCACTATACTTTTGATTTACCACAGCAATCTATATAGTTTTAAGTTAAGATAAACACTTGCTGGCATTTTAGTTAGTCATTATGGCCCATTATTTATCACTCAGTTCCGTTGACACATCTCCAAGATACTCACCATTTTGGCCTGTATTTTTGGCTGATATCTAACGTTATACTTGGATTTCAGTTTAAACTGTTGCTGGCTTTGGTTTGGTTTAGTTCTTCAGTTGCATTTTCGAGTCACTTGCTTTAGTTTTAGTACTTCGCGACCGCTGGCTGCTGGCTGTTGTTTACTATCGAATCATAATATCGGAGGCGGCGAGAGCAGCGCGACACGCGAACCGGCATCTCGGAGCAATGCCAGGCGACTGACTGACTCTGAATGAACGGATGCGAAAGTATCTTGAATGGCGCGCTGGAGATACACGCGGAAGTCGGAATGCGGAATGCGGATTGCGACGGCGACCGAGGGACGTCCGACCAGTCGAAAGTTGGGTTTGTTTGTGAGAGAGCCAGCACAGCGACCAGGTAGCTCTGGCTTCGGCTCGCACCGTTGTCGTCGTCGTGGTCGTCGTCGTCTTGGTCTTCGGTTCCTTCGAGGCGCCTGCGCAGTCGCAGATAGAACAGCTGTTCCTCGCTTGGGTTTCCCTTGCCGCCGCCGCCGCCGCTGCTGGCTTATCGAGAGGCAACAACTGCCAGACGCTCGCTCGCCTGCTTGCCTGCTCGCCTGCTCGTGTTGTTGCTGCTGCTGTCGCCGGCATTTGGCCCGCTGGGCTATTAACATCAGCTGCTGCTCTCAGGCCCCTGCCCCTTCTCCTTGGTAGCGCCCCTTGGCGGGGCAGCAGCTGAAAAATTCCTTTTTGGCAGCAGCTTGTTTCGTTCTCGTCTCTGCGCTGTTTCACATTTATTTCCACTGCCTTGGCATTCCAGTTGGCATTGCGTTTCCAACTGCGTGCCGATATTTAAATAAATTGCCAACCAATTGTGCACACACTCCAGCCCGCCTCTACTGCTTTGGATTTTCCTTACCCCCTTTTTGAGTTTTCCTCGCCCATTCCCTTTCAGTTTTCCCCCTCGCTGAAAAGGCCCTTATGCTCGTGTTCACACCATGTCAAATGCTTAGTCCTTGGTTCCCTCAGGGAAAACTTTGTTGTAAGGAGAGAAAATTAGAGTCGATTTATGTTAGTTCCTGTGAGGGATCTCCAGATGCTGATCCAATTGGAAATGGGCGGATTTTGGTGGGTTTAAGAGATCAGTTTGCAATGCAATTAGCTTATGGGAGTAATAGAAAAACACATAAGATATATGTTTATCATTAAGGATTGAGTATGGAGGATAATAAGGGACTTAAGATGATAAAGAAATTGGTTACAGGAAATTATTAAAATAAAAGAGATCAGCTGAGGTAAAGTGATGCTTTTTTATTATTATGGGAAGTGCCAAAAAAAGTATTTAATTTAATAATAAATATAATTGAAGAATGTAAAAAAACAGAGATACATTTTTAAAATTGTATTAAGGTTTTTAAGCATTAATATAAATTAGAGTTGTCACTCCATAATTTCAACAAAATACAATACATTATAAGGAGATACTTCTAAGGAACTTAATTATTTCAATTTAAGGATAAATCTTCTTATTTAAAGAAGATCCTGACTAAGTGTATTAAAGACGAAATACTCTCTTACTAATCCACATCCTTCCCAAATCTAGTTGACCAGACCTCCTACCCTATAGTAATTAGCAACCGATTGACATATCTATCACATCGCCATCTCATGCATATCCATCCAACCAACAGGAGCAGCAGCAGCGGCGGCCATCTGGTGGCACCATCAATCTACGCCTGCGAAGACGTTTCAATACGTTCCGTACAAATTGACCACCACAATTTAAACAAAACCCGCTTTTGGCCAATAAGTGGCCATTCATCTTGTCCGGCGACTACCCACCGCCCCACCTCGCCTTGGATTTCCTCGAATTTGCTCGAGGAAAACTTGCCACAAACGAAAACCCAAGCACCCTAAACCACAAACTCTCGAACGTGGCGGGGCAGAGTGGGAATATTTGGCACTCGAGCCGGGGTCCGAGTCCGGGAAATCCTGGGCGTTGGGTGGAAACACAGGGGGAGGTGGCCTGCTTCTTTTACTACTGCCACTTGGTAGCAGTTGGCAATGGCAGCGACGTCGTCGTTCTCATCCTCAACGGAGCAGCAGCATCAGGCGGCAAATAATGTAAAACGCCATTAGGCGAGATTTTCTCATACAAACAACAATTGTGCATTGGCACACCAGCCTGACGTCGTCGTCGTCGTCTGCGACTCTGGACTGGGAGATGCGGGAAAGGGGAGGATGAGGAGGAGGAGTGTAGGGAAAAGCAGGGGAAGCTGCTGGGTGGTTGTGGGCGTCGGACACAGCATTTTTTTATGCGCATTTCGCACAAGCGAATGGAAAAGAGAGAGCGCAGAGCCGAGCCGAGGAATATTCTCATGGAACGTAGCAAACGAAAACAATTTTGGGCCGCGCTGCCGGGCAAGTGGCAACATTTGTTGCTGCTGCTGTTGCTGCCGCTGCGACAAATTGAATGAAATCACGGCAATTTGGAGTGGCATACATCGGCAGGCAGCAGCTGCGACCAGACCGGGCCAGCCAGCTTCTGTCCAAAAGTCCGCTCCCAAATGGCCAGTCGCAAAAAAAAAAAATGTATAAATATACACTCAGGAATAAAAATGTGGATTTATGGGTCATTTGGTCGTAAATTGAAGGTTTTAGATATAGAAGAATATGATCGTAAACTCATATTTTTATATTTACATTCATATTCATCATTTCACTATAATATTTCTTAAGACAATATCTTAAATTATATTATATTTTATAAAGTCTATTTGAAAAGAAATTAAATTCTGATAAAACTTGAATTTTATTATACAAATATCTATAATCATTACTTGACATATTTTCTATAATTTAAAATACAACTCTTTCTTGGGAAATCTTTAGGTTAGAAAATAGCTTAGTTTATTTGATTTTTGAGTCTTCTTTTATGTCCTAACCCTGCGAGTTATACTTTATGTATCCAAAGGTAATCTGTACCTTATTAATATTGAATTTTTCGATATAATTATCATAAAGCCATTTCCTAACTTTTATTTCCCAGACTAGATTTTTTTCTCCGTGCCTAGAAAGGCGGGCAAACAAGAGAGCAATGTTTGCCTTGGCTGTTGACGCATAATTGAATTATTAATTTTTATTTTAAACAATGAATGACACGTTGTTGCTGCTGTAACTGCTGATGCTGCTGCTGCTGCTGCTGGTGATGCTGCTGATTCCGTTGATGCTGCTGCTGCTGCACATGCGTCACTCTTGTTTATCTGGCGGCGGCGTGTATCGTCCCGATAAGGAAGTTGTTTGCTCAGCGCCAATTCAGCAGCAAACAAAATCAGGAATCGTAACAGGAGCCGTAGCACGAGCAGGACGAAAAGAGCAAGCCACCCTCACCGTCGCCCACTTGATGCGTCCTCTAGGCCAGCAGGTCAGGATGAAGCTGTTTGTTTGGGTGTCTCACCCCGTGCCGTTGTGTGTGTGTGCGGCATTGACTGACTTTTGATAAGGGTTGGGGGAAGGCTGGCTGGCTGACTGGGAATGCCCAGATATGGGAATCGGCAACGGCAACTGAGTGCCGACAGATAACACTCCTCCATGGATGGTAATGGCGATGTTCGCTGCTAGTTGGCCCTGGCCTGGCCCTGTCACCCCCACTGGGAGGGATCTGCCTATTAAGGACCGCTTCGCCCTTTCCTTGGCTTTCCCTGGCTTTCTCCGTTCTCGACAGTTGCTCAGCGGTTGTCCGCGCTAAAATTGTCGCCGTCAGCGGCAATCCTGCCGCCTGGCCTGTCTCGGACGTGAAAACCCAAGAAGGGACTCTCCTTCTTCTGATTCGGATTCTGCTCCTGCTTGGGCCAAAGTGAAGAGCGTAAAAATGTCGGCTGCAAGTGAAGTGTGGACAAAGGCGAGCCGTTGAGAAAAGGGGAAAGCGTACAGATGATGGTGCAAAGTTCTGGGCTGATGACAGCAGCAATTATACACTTTAAGATGGCCGGAGGGTTGTATAGAGAAAAAAGTATGCAGTTAGTCATAGATTTTAGTATTTACTATAATTTTATAGCTATTTAGTTAACTAAGGTGTTTTAAATTTATAGTTTTACTGCAGGATTAATTACGTGTTTCTACTGCATCTACTTCTAATTAGCAAATAACGATTTTAATGATTCTTTCTTTATTGTAAGGAAAGCATTCCAATCCAAAGAAACTTTATCCTTATTTACCTGTTTCAGACTAGGTGGCAACCTAAACGTTAGACGATCGTAGCAAGTTGGCAGCCCGCCTGTCACAGCATCCTCTCGCAACACCGGAACTTGTGCTCTGTCTCCCTCACTCTATCTGTCATTCCGACAAACCGCGTGTTGAGCTCTAGAGCAGCAATGAGATATAAATAATTATTCCCTCAGCTCCCTCTAACAAAACAATCCCTTTCCACTCATGAGTATCCTTAAAATGCTATTTTAACAATTGATGTGTGATTCACAGAGCTGACAGCTCACCATCAGTGGGTACTCAAAGCGAAAATACATTTAAAGCCCAGACAGGCAGTGACAGCAGCAGCAGCAACAAGCAGCAGCAGCAGCAACTAGCAATGGCAACAAGCAACAGCAACAGCAACATGCTTTACGCTTTGGCTACCGCAATTGAATGCCCCAAAGACACAAAAACTCTATAAGGATAATGCGCGTACATGTGTACATGTCGGTGTATGTGTGTTTGGTAATAGCAATGGCAACTGGCAACTGGCAGCTCTCAGCAGCAGCATCAGCAGCAGCAGCAGCAGCAACCAGCAAGAGTAACCGTTATTAAAGATTTTGAATACCTAATTATGAAAATGTCAGAAGCAAACTTTTTTTGTTGCCAGCAGGGAGAGGGAGAGGGAGCGGGAGGGGGAGGGACAGAGCGAGGAGGCAATGACAAGAGCGGGGATATAATCTCCGACAGGACTCCTACGCTGTGCGTGCTAGTGAGTGAGTGAGTGAGCAGGCGAGCTAGTGGGAGGATGTGGCTGGAATCGCTGCCAGGCGTTTGCTTTCACTCGCTCTATGCCAGGATACTATTGCGGCTAACAGCAACAACAACAACAACAGTAGCAGCAGGAGCAGCAGCAGCAACAGGAGCAACAACATGAAGAACAAACTGTGTTTGTGATGTGCCTGGCAGCCAAACAGGAGCTGCTGCTGCTGCTGCTGCTCTCATCTCATCTCAGCAGCCGGAGCAGCGGGGGGAATGTGAAAAATTCCATTTTCATGTCACTCAATTGAATTTCCATTCAAACTGCTTTTTTTCCTTGGCCAGGATTCTCGGCTTTTTTGCGACTGACGGCGATGGCAGCGACGACGAGAGCGAGAGCAAGAGCGCGATGCCTTTCCATTTAATATTTTTGCCTATTTTATACACACACACAGAAAACACACACATCCAAAGCAAACACACACATATACCGAGCATATGCGGGTGTGTTTTGTATTTTTGGGATTTTCCAGCCAAATTAATTGCCTACGGATTTGTAGTTAGTTGCCATCGTCATCGCTTTTGTTGCTGCTGCCGAAAGCTCAAACACAAATACAGGCACAACAAAATGCCTGCCACACACACACAAACACACAATCACACAATGGCTTTGGCCAAAAGTCCTTTTTGCCTTGACTGCATTCGGGTTTATGGTAAAAATAAATAAATTTTGGGTTTATCTCAATGGCACACAAGTCATTTGCAGCTGAGATTTTTTTTTCTTCCATTTCATATTTTTTATTCTTGTTGTATTCTTGTTGTTGTTCGCTTTCTCCTATCTCTACTACTATTTCCAACAACGCCCCCATGTTTTCGTCCTTATGGTTATTTTTTGTTCGTCCTGCTTCTCCCCTGTGGTTGCTTTTTGATGGCAAAGGTGAGCACATGTGATGATGGTTCCGGGCACCGGCTTCCACTGGGTGGGAGGAGGTAGTGGAAGTGGGGTGTGTGTGTGTGTGAAGAACAATATGTGGGGAACAATTGAAGCATGACGTGGAGATCTGTGGATACAGGACACGAGCTTACATCGGATTAACATTGTGCTCGAGGCGTTCGAGTCGTTCAAGTCGGTCTGTCGATTCGAATGCATTACCTTCCAGTTGCAGGGACAACACTATGTAGGATGCATAAGGCAACAGAGAGGGGAGACCTCGATGTGCAGCCAAAAGGATTTTTTGTCATTCTGCAAAGGAACAGATAAAGGATACAAACGATATCAGGTGGGTTTCTGTGGGTAGATGCACGGGTTAATGCATTCAGAAAAAGCTAAGGATCTTGTGAAACATCACTTCAGAGATTTGATTGAATATTTCAATTGAATTGTAAGTTTGGTTGCCTTGATAAAGTGACAAAAAAAAACAATTTTTATACATTTTCTGATTTAAGAAATAGTTGTTTATGGAATATTTTACGAAATAAATAAAAGAGTAGTAGACAAGTCAAACATTTGGTTTTTAAAAAACTTTCCAGACTTAAAATATTATTTATTCTAACGTTGTCCTACAATATTAATTTATTTTAGGTATTTAATTTTCTATATTCCTAAGACTTTGATAGAAGCCAACTTACTAGAATCAATGACCATAAATCTTTCTATATCTGATCAATTCCGTAACTTAAAATAACAAGAAAAGTAAAAACTAAATAATACCAGAAAAGAGACCCATCGGACTGAAGCAGACATTTCGAAATCGTCCTTTTCAGACACCCTGCCACCCACCCACCATAAATAAGGGTCCTGCGATTTTCGGCCAGCGGGTCGGGTCCTGTGTATGTGTGTGTGCTGGAGAACACAGTTCCTGCTTTTGTTTAGTGGCCAACAGCGATGCCAAGTGCAGCCACAGTCCACTTGCTCGTGCTTATGGCCAACATGGCCCGTGCCTCATGCAGATTTATTTATAGAATTTAAATTTAAACAAAAGCAAAAGCGGAGCAAAGCGACAACGGCAACGACAACGACAACGACAACGGAGAGTGACCAATGCGCCGGCGGCTTTGGCCATGCCGCCTGCTCCTGACAAGCTGACAGGCCTGCTGAGCTTGACTCTGGACTCTGTGGATCCTGGAAGCCTGGGCGACATTTTCACTTGTCATGCTTCTGCTTGAGTAATTAAATATAATTTTCTTTCCGCGCTTTACACGCCAAACGGAAGTAATAGCATCAACGGCATTGACAGTCACTGAAACGCTGAAACTGAAGGCCAGCACAATCAGGAGCAGAAAGGTCCTTTATTGTGATGTTAGTTCAAGTAATTGTTGAAGCCTTGGAAATGATGGTATGTTCTATATTATATTTTAATATAAATTAACAATAATTGTTTCAAATTAAATACATTTGCTATTTTGTTGCTTTTATAATAATAAAAACACTAACATGTTGAAACCTTTATTCAAGGGCTTAAAATTAATAAAACTACACCTTAAATAGTTAAAAAAAACTTCCTTAAATCTGTACAAATTTAAATGATTTTTTTATTGCACTTTTCCGCCCCTGTGTTTTTCTTTGCCAGCTTGTAACAATAAATATTGTGTGTGTGCAGCTGCAGCAACAATAGATGGAAAAACAGCAATGGCATCAATTTTTTGTAACATGTTGCCAAACATGGCCCAAGCCGCCACGCCCACTGGCCACCGGCCACCGGCCACCGTCGACCGCCCATCGCCTAGAGCTGATGCTGCCACTGATGTTGCTGCTGCGGTGGCCACTTAAATGTCGTTATGGTGTCGGGTCACGCGCCGATATGGACGAGGTCTAGGATTTGCCCCCCAAGCCATGTCCAGCCGCAGGTCCCGTGTGTCCTTTTCCTTTTTCGGGGCAGAACAACTTTATTGCCGCAGCAATTATGCGTAGCTAATAAAACTCTGCGGAGAGGTGTTGGCAGGAGCAGAAGCAGCAGGGGGAAAATCAGCAC
>VNJS01008377.1:0-19626 GCA_008042575.1 Drosophila watanabei
TGCACCACCCGGAGTGGGTGTAGTTTTGGGATGTCTGACTTGCACCACGTTGCACGGCGCACGACATAGTTCCATTAAACTTTCCACGATAACGCGCCAAACTTTGCGCCCGGCGAAACTCTCAGTAATTTGCAGGAAGTCGGAGCACAAGGACTCGCACTCCCTCCCTCTGGCCATAAGTTAGGCCCCGGCACTAATCAAGCGCTGCATACCAGACCACGGCGCAGGCCGGGCGACTGCCCCACTGAGGCATTTATTAATAACGCGAACTTTAAATAACCCAGCCAGGACTTAAGGCCGGCCTGGGCCCGGCTACCGAAGTCAACTGCAACCTACTCGCTTCCCTGCAGGTCCTGCGCCTCTCTCTGCGGTTGCCTGATAATTGCGCATACGCCATGTTGACGGCCCTGCACGCCCCAAAGCCACGGGGTACGTCGAGCGTTTGGCTGGGCATTTTCTGAATATCCGTAAATTCTGCGGGCCGTTCTCAGCATAGTGTGCTCCTTCGGGGCTACGGATATCCTGATCGCCTTTGCCAGACAAGAAGCGTTGGTTAATTGTTGATATTTATGGGTGAGATACAGATTTTAGGCAAACCGGTGCTGTTGGAAAATGTATTTATTTTAAATGGTAAATGCTAAGAGGTAGTTTCAACTTTAAGAGGGCATTTTCCCAAAAGTGTTTGTGAGAGGAGTTTACTTTTGCCAACTGCAGTGAATTCGCAGCTGTTTGGATTGGCCTTTTGTATTGTTATTATTATTACGGCACATGTTGCCCAGAAAAAAAAAAAATGCTGGCCTTGTTCGGACCAAGGGCCAACTTGGCTTGCCGGCACTATCAATCTTTTGCCATGTTTTTTCATTACTTTTAGTTTTTTTGTTTCTTTTTTGCTGGCATCCTGCCATGTTGCATTATCGTAAAATGGAATTGGGAATTTTTCGTAGCACTTTGCGGCACCTCTGGCCGCTTCGATTCGTGACTGAATTTTGGGCTATGGCCTTTGAGTGACTCCTGCATTGACTGCGACTGCTTCGATTGTTGCACCGGAAGGAAGGTTGTACTGGGCTCCCCCTTTAACCTCTTCTGCCGGGTCATTTGCACTTGCCACACAACCACCACCTGTGATCCCTGTCGGCAGTTGTTGATATTTGGCCAAAAACATTTCTCAAAAGAGTTCAACACGAAAATTGGCCAAAAAGGAGAGACTGAACGACCGACCGACCGCCCGACTGCCCGACCAGACAAGCCACAAAAAGCAAAGCTGAAAAAAAGGCAGGAAAGTATTCAGGAAAAACTTGATAGAATCTTCCCCGCCGCCTTTGTCACACTTTCCTTCGGTCCAACCCGATTTTCTTCCCCTGCTTTCCCCCGACATAGTTTGCCAAGTTTGTCGGCTTGCAGCTGCATTACATGTGGTTGGCGTGGAGCGGCATCGACAGCCGTTGCAAGCCCTTGTTTGTTGTGCTTGGCGAAAGTTTTGCCATTGGACGAAATCGGTGCGAGGGGTGGAAGCTAGCTGACGGGACTTAGCAGAGTCTTGCGGCAAAGATATCCTGGCTGTGCCTTCGCAGACTGTTGCATGCGCTGCTCCTGTGGGACGTAAAAATAAATTTGGAATATTTTAAAATGAATATCTTGGAAATTTTTGAAATTTTTTAAAAGGGTGAAGCAGAATATTACCTTCCTTTAAATATTATTTATAGTTATTAAATTGAAAACGTATGGTTATTAGTACTTAAAAAACGAATAAAGCAAATATAGAAAATAATAAACTGTAGTTCTTTAAGGTTAAGAGAAAATAGCGTAATATATATATTTTTAGTTTGCATTTAATTATATAAAATTTGAAACTACAAGCTTACAACTAATTTGTATTAATTTATATATTTATTTTACATTTAAAAAGTGAAAAAAATATAAGAGATTATTTATACCAAGTTAAAGTTCCATTAAAACTACCCCAACAGCTAGCTACGGTTAAGAATCAAGCCAAGATGCAAACATATCCGGCTAAGATCCTGCTTCCCCTTCATCGGTTGTCCGGAATGGCCTAAACAACTCGAATATGCAATTTTCTCCGAGTGCCAACTTTTTGCAGCCTCTCCACAGCCAGTCCGCAAACTTTTCTAATAACCTAAGATACTTGCAAACAGACACGCAGACAGGGGGCACAAACAGGGGGCACAATATTCGGGGACCAACAAAATGGAATAATATGTGCTACCGAAAAAAGAACAGAGAACACAGAGCAAGAAGCTGAGCATCGATGTTGAGGCATATCAAATTGACGTGTTATTTCGCAAAAACTTTCAAGGAGCTCAGCATTAAATTTGCAAAAGTAAACTCGCCGGGAGAGTTGGCAGGAGTGCATACGTGATGTATTACTTCACATTACGCGCAAATTGAAAAGCTCCATAAAATGGGAAATAAGTAAAGAACAATTGCAGGCGCTGGGAAATATAATATTACTCGATATTCCGCTAACGCGGGCAGAAGCTAGTGCAAAGGGAACTCGAGTTTAACTGCCACTCCGTCGTAGTTACGACAAACTGTAAAATGAGATATAGACAAGGACGCCGCTGCGTCCCTATTGTGTTAGTTTATTTGTGCAGTAGAAATTTATGAATCCATTTTTTAGTGCTCGTTCCATAAAAATTCAAATAAATAAATTGGCGCGGCTAAAGTGTTTTTGTTGCCGATGCCATTTTTTTCCCTTCTCCAATTGCAATTTATCCCGATATGCAATGAAATTGCAGGCAGTTAAATAAATGGCGAATTGATTGATTGAGCGCTTGATTGATGGCGCTGGGCTGTCGACGCCTAATGAGGAAACCATTTGCTGCCCTGAAAAGTATGTCATAAATACGTCGGAACTGGTTAATCTTTTAGTGGCATTTGGGGAATTAAATTCCATTTTTTTGTTTGTTTATTGCATGTAGATTTCCACATTTAATTCATTGACTATACTTTTAAATGGAAATCAATTGTAAAACTTTTGCATAAATTAACAATAAAAAAAACCAGATAAACTGACGTTTTATGAATGCTGCATCCGGCTCGAAGGACCAAAATGTAAAGAGGTCAAATGAAATGGCGCTTAAAATGGTTTATACAGTCTGTATGCTGATTGATTATTATTCAACGTTATTTTAACTTAGCAATGTTTATTTTAAGCTTTGATATTCCCAATAAAATATCATTTATAAATATAGTTTTAAATAAAGCGAAAATTTGAGTACTTCTTCTGGGAATAAATTGCTCAAAGAGGTAGTGAAACATTTCATCATAGTTTTCATACCTATTTGTGGGTCATTTAACTATTGTCCCTGAACTTTTCCCCGCATGTCTGCCCTCGAATCTGTCAGTTAGTTTCCCCATCTCCCCAAAAACTCTGTAACTTTCCCGCAGTTCTGTCTCTAATATGACCAAAAGTTGCAACCAATTCTGCGAGCTGCACACTGCGAGAGGCACACACTTGCATCAGGGACCTACCTGATGCCTAATGGCCGTGATAATGCCATGACAACTGTGCGAGCACCGCCAGCCAGAGTCCTCACCAAAAAGTTCTGCAGTGGAAGCCACGAAACTATGCCAAATTAGTCAACGAGGTTGCAACACCTGCAACCTGGGCAGCAGGGAAAAGGAGGAGCTCCCTCAATTAGTTCGAACCTCTGGCCAACAATTAGACGACGACGTCGAGGGCCCATGTTAATGGCCGGAAAACTAAGGAGGACACAAGCCCCATAGGACTCGTCAGTGGTCCCAAAAGATGGCTGAATGCAAATCCATGAGTTCCAAGGAAAATGAGCAAGAAGCTAAAGGAACACTTAATTTTTATCTTATTAGCTGAAGAGCTTTCTTTGAGTTAGTAGTCAAATTACACAACAATATATATTTTTAAAAATATATTAAACACAATGGAGTGAGCTGAAATTTCCATCAGTGGGCTCTAGTAAAAGGCAGTTACCATTTAGGCCAAATTCGCGGTATAAAAGCTGAAAGATAGATTGATGGACACGCGGACAGGACGAACAGCAAGCTGGCGAAACAATTGGAAAATTCCAATGATGAAGAGAATAAACCAAAGTGGGTCTACCTAATATCCGTTTTCTTTGTGCTCTTCTGATGGCAAAGATTTGAATTTCAGGTTATATCCGCGTTGGTGGAGCGGCGGAGTTTCGGGCGCCATCTCGCAGGCGATAACGACTCCCTTGGATTTGATTGAGTCGCGCATGGTGGCCACTGGGAAGGAAAAGGGTACCATCCTGTCAGTTCAGCGAGCTATCCGCACACATGGTAACACTCTTCTGCTACGTAAATCAATACTTAATAACAAACTTAAATTTTTGTAGGATTTTTGTCCCTGTATGATGGCTTGGTCGCCCAGGTGCTAAGGCAGCTCACCTACACAACGATGAGGTTTCACCTCTACGAGTTGGGTAAGAGCCATGTGAACGAGTGCAGCTTTTTGGTGAAGGTGAGCATCGCCACTCTGTCGGGCTGTGTGGCGGGATTGGTGGGCATTCCGCTGGAGGTGGTCAATACCCGGATGCATGTGGACCGGGCTCTGCCCAGGTATCAGCGCAGGAACTACCGCAACGTCTTCGACGGACTGTACCGCATGGCCAGGGATGAGGGCTACAGGGCGCTCTACAGCAGCTTCGTGCTCACGTGCCTGCGATCGGCCGTTACCACCATTGGTCAGAATGCGATCTACGATCAGGTGAAACTTTTTCTTATCCTTATCCTTATTAACGTATTAACGTATGTCCAGGTTAAGGAGCAGTACATGCAGTACTTTGATCTCGAGCATGACAGCACATTACTGCATTTGATGAGCTCGGTGACGGCTGTCTGTGTCTTTGGACCCGTAATTCAGCCAGTTGAGAACATCAGGACAATCAAGATGGTGAACAATCTTAGCTTGAGGGACTCCATCTCCCAGTTGATGCGCTATGGGCCACTGGGACCGTTCCGCGGAATGGTGCCCGCCATGCTGCGACTGATGCCCAACACGATCATCACACTTCTGCTCTACGAGAAGTTCCGGGTTAACTTTGGATACTACGGGATGCACGCCAAGGGCTGTAGTCTGTAATTAAAGGCGTGTCTTTGTGTATGCATTTGGAGGCTCTTTTTACAGATCTCTATTAATTGCTCTCGGGGGATGGTAGAAATTTGTAAAAGTAACCCCCAAATATGTGTCATAATATTACATAAAAATATCTTTGTTTCAGCAAATCTCAACTATTTTTGTATCTTTTTGAAATTAGAACAAGGTCAGTCCTAAGCCAAGTAAGCCCTTAAGCTAATGGCTGGGCAAGCTTTTAACTATTTAACTGACTGACTTGGCAGATTATTCAAACACTCTCATTGCCACCCACTTGCTTCCACCTGTGACCTCATTGCGGCAGCCAGTGTCCAGTGCTCAAATAATTGGTCACTTCCTGACTCCCTGACTCTGCCTCTGGTTTATATTTGTGAAACAATCTCGGTTGGGGCAAGCTCAAATAAACAGAGGCATGTGTGTACTACCTTCATAGAGCATTCAATTCCACATTGATGGTACACACACGCACGCAGAAGCCACACCGAAAACGGGTCAACGGTGCGTATGCGTTATATTTAATAATGCAAAACGATGCGAGCTAGCCACGACGACGACCACAACCAAAAACGGCTGCATATATTCAAGCTATGCAAATGGTTTTAATGGCAAACAAAGTGTGCTAGCCGAGCGACTAATAACCAGTCAAGCGACATAGAAAACAACGCAGCCAGGAGGACCTCTGGCCACCACCTACCTCGCCTTGTCTTTCAACCGCCACCGGCAGGGACCTGAACTCATCGTCGATGCAATCGCAAGTCAGTCATAAACTTGGCCCTTAGCATTTATGCAAATCGTGAGAGCCACGACCAAGTGTTGGGAAAGGAGAAGAGTCATGGCGTTGCTACACTTAACGAAAGTGGATTGTAATATCCTTGCAAGGATTTGTAATATTTGTTGTAAGCCTGCAACGAAGGAAAGGAGTCGTTTCTGACTATATAAATCCTATTTAATTATTTTTCAAAATTCAAAAAGATTGTAATTTTAAGAATTTGTATTTGCAGATTTTTTAATCTAATATAAAGAAGCTTTCCGATCTGAAATTAATGGATTTTTGGCTAAGTTTAAATCAGTTTTCATTATTCAATTGGAACTGCTTTTCGAAGATTGCTTCTTTTCCTTTTTTTTTAAGGAATTTCTCTAAAATCAATTGTTGATTTGGTTATATTTCCTTGTATTTTGATATTAAAAATAAATAAATATATAAATAATGCTTTCATTTCTTGAAAACATTCCAGGAGACACATTTTCGCTGTTTTAATTTTCTTAGAAAGCCTTTGATTTGTTGCTAAATATCTTTCATAATTTATTTATTTTAAGTTCTATTCATTTTCAACATGTCTTTCTACTTAGTAAGATTTCTCCACTACACAAACTTAAACTCTCTACTAAATATAATTATTTATTTATTTCCAACTCCGTATTTGTCACCTTTTCCCTCTCTGTAGGCCATCTATAAGTGATATTTGAGTTCTTTACGGGGTTAGGGCAAACCTTAGGGCTCTAATTCAGTTTCATTGCGTCGCATTATTCTTATTTTTCCGCGTTGGCGTCGTCCTAAAATTGCCTACTTACAAATTCAATTTCCACAATGATTGCAATCACGATTAAAGGGTAGCCAGGATTGTGGAAGTGCGAGTCCTCTGTGTCCTCCATATGCTTCCCACTCGAATCCAACGACAATGCCCCTTCATACGTGCAACATTTACCGTCGTTTACGTGACACGACACCCACACAGAATGGCGCTGCGATGGATGTTAGTGGTACGTAATGGCGGATTCCGCCATCGCTGTCTGGGCATTGTTGCTCATACGCCTAGTTGTCATCGTGCCGGCATCTAAACTAGAACTATACACACAGCACGTGCTGGCATTTAGCCCCAACTTTGCTGGCACAACTGCGTCCTCCTTTGCCTTGTCAAGGAGTTGGACAAATTAATGTTCATTAGTCACGTTGCGAGTTGTAATCAATTTATAATGCGACCAGTTGCGGTTGATGTTTTCCCTTAGTCGTAGAGCACAGACGTTCTGCGGGTCAATGATCCTGAGTAAATGTGGAAAAGAAAGGGATTTTTTGTTTAGTTCCTAGAAACTGAAATGTAAGAATACTTGCTAATATAATAAACTAAAATAAAAAAGAGCTTAGAAAATAGTTATTATTACACAAAACTTGGCTTGAAACTTGTCTTGAAACTTGACTTAACTTTCTTTACTTTACTTTCTTTGCACCTAAGCCACCATTGCTTCTTGCTCCCCTTTATTTAGGCTCCAAATCAAGGACCTCATTGTGCTCACTTCGTATCGCACGTCTTCAGGAGGAGCTAAACTTCAATAACTGCTGCTGCCCGCTGATAGGACACATCAACTCCATTTTCAGTGTCCACCGCCACCATCGAAGGACACTATGGCAGCTTATAAATCTAAACAAGCTCAGTTTTGCCCAGTTGCATAAGTTTACAGTTACAGTCCTGACACTCCTCCCTGCTTCCTCCTGCGAGTCCTGGCCAGGTGGAGACCCCAATGCGACCCACTGCATTCCAGTGGGTCTCCAGCTACATTCCGCCTGCGAAACTTTTCGCCGCGCGGTTTGGTCGTGCGCACACTTTTACGCCTCCTGCCCAGGGTACGTACTGAACTTGGCCGCCCACCTTCCCA
Organism: Drosophila watanabei; assembly: GCA_008042575.1. Taxonomy (NCBI): domain Eukaryota; kingdom Metazoa; phylum Arthropoda; class Insecta; order Diptera; family Drosophilidae; genus Drosophila; species Drosophila watanabei. Next base: position 7,763 of record VNJS01008377.1, read on the forward strand.
CACACCTGCCCAATCACCTGTGAGTGTGTGTGTGTGTTGGAGCTGGAAGGATGCACCTCTACTTCCCTGGCAGGCACCGCCCTCCGGGCTCCCGCAAAGGTTTCACCGCTCGCTCGCTCGCTCGCTGTCCCAATGACGATGACATAATAAACGAGGTTACCAGCAGCGAACTTGCTCCTCTACTTTGTCCTGCCCAAAGTTCTCGCTTCCATTTCGAGGGCATACTCTATATAAGGGTATAGGGAAATATCAATAAGAGTTGTCTCTCTTAAAAATATTTTTTAAATCCAAAAAGAATTAAAGTTAAAAGTCTGTTTGTTTTAGAAATATTATTTCAAAATTTAGGAAAACTTTGGAGGAGAAAACTACGTGATTTTTATGACCTTAAAATATTTCTTGTATAAAATTTCCTACTTTCCTCTGCTAGAGTATCCTTTAGTTTACATAACCTTTCACCTTTCTGCACCTTTTTTTTCTGTGCTGGCTCTCCAGCTAATGTCGGACATTTGTCGCTGTCCTTGCAACCCATCCTATTTTGCATACTCGACACGCTCTGTTGGACCTCTGCTGTCCGACCTCCCCTCGATTTCCGGCTTTTTCCCGCGCCCCGTCGCCGCCCTCTCCTCGCAATGTAACAAGAGGAATTGACAAGTTTTTGTCACGTTTTCGGTGGCGTTGGAAATTCGTGCAACTTTTTAGCAACACGCACTTATCAAAAGTGGCTTCGACTTTTGTGCTAAAAGAGTAAATGAGGCGTCTTCAGTGAGAGCGATGGCAGCGAGGGCAGAAAGGGCTTCGAGGGGTGAGCAATGCACCTGACCAGGCCCAGCTAACTTTTCTAATTAAATTCTACAAAAAATATAAAAACCACAATACGAACACACACACGTACTGCCCCCGCTAGAGGAAGCTGAAAAAGCAGTTGGCAAGTTGACACTTGCTTATCATTTCCGTTTCCGGCAAAGCGTAGTGGGACAACCACATGACGACGTCCGCTGTCCCTTTTTAAACAGGGTACCAGCAGAGCTTCCAGGACTCTGTTCTTGAGTTTTTCAGTCTAAATGGAACAGGAAGAAGATACATGAAGGCATAGCACTTTAGTTTTATAAAAGAAGAGCTGATTTTAAGTTAAGTAAAATTAATATAAAATTACAAAATGGTGATATAAAATATGAACAGATAAAAAATAAAAGCACAAAGTTAACAAAAGTAAATTTGATAAATCAGTAAATCAATAAAATATATATTTAATATATCTATAAATCAATAAAATATATTAACAAATAAATAGAAGTTTTCCAGCTAAAGGTCAAGCCAAAAACCGGGTATTTAAAGGTCGTGTCTGCCACAACGGCTCTTTCCAGCTCCTTTCCTTTTCCTCCCTGCCAGACTGTGGTATTTATAATGAAAGGGGTGGCCATAAGGAGGTGGCGAAAGCAGGAACATTTTAATTGTCAACGCCCGGGAGTGCTTAAGTGGCTCGGGAATGCGATTGCAGCTGGGCAATCATTAATTCGCATTACCGAGGGCGACAAACTCTTTTCCACACCTCGATACCCACTCCGGGACTCCCCACATGGCCTGATGAATAGTGCTTAATTGCAATTCATTTGATATTGACACTTTCGAGTGGCTCTTGACCGGTTTTCTGCTGTTGCCTACTCGAAGACGCGCTCGGCCATGCCAAATTGTCATTGATTAATGTCAGAGAAGGAGAGAGAGTGTTCGAAGGAGCGGCGTGTGAGTGAGCACCGAAAGTTGGGTGCCTCGAGTGCAAAGCAATTAATTTTCTGTATGCACTCGAATGGAAACTGAAGAGTCGCACAAACGATTAAACGGGGAATATGCACTATCAAGTTTTACTCAATGAGTGCTTACTACTATATATATTCCGATTTATGGAATATATAATAGCTGCTTGGCATGCCAACGAGTTATGACGCTATGGCTTTTACAAAGACTCTTTCTTTTCCTGAGTGATAATCCTTTTAATCAATTGATATTGTTGCCTATTTATTTAAAATACTTTAAGCTCCCATTATATGCCAAAGGCTATCAAAAATAGTGACCCAGCTAGATCAGTTTACCTGGGTTCAAATGCCGGCCGCGTGGAGTTCATTGTCCCGGCGTCAGCTGCCAACAACAGTTGGCTGTAATCCTTACCACTTAAGTGGGCCCCGCGGCGGTGGCAGGACAAGGAAAACGAAGCGGAGCACCGTTGCATTCCAAATGTCAGTCAACCTGGCGATTGCCAGGAGCAGCAGCAACAGCAACAAAGCAGTGCAGCAGATTTTTCATTCCAAACCAGACCGAACCGGAGTTTACTCCAAAAAGGACTGACTCCCCATGCGATGGCATGGCATTTTCTTCGCCGGATGATGAGTTTTTAATGCTGCTTTGTTTTTCGGTCCGCCTGTCGTGTTTAGGCGACTGGCACGCAGCTTTCCCGGCTGTCAGGCTGTCGGCCCAATTTCGAAACTTACTACACTTTCCCCGACTCTCTCGCATCCGCATCTGCATCCGATACGCGTGCCAAACTGTTGCCAATGTGCAGGAGGAGCGTATGTTATGTTGACGCCAATGTTTCCGCGTTTCCGCCCCCCTTGCCAGTTTCCGTCATTCAAGAGGGCGAGGGTGGAAAAACTGGGAAAACTGTGCTAGAGCCCTCAAATCAATTTTCATCCAATGCACAGAGAGAAAAAGTACTAAAAGAATACGATGTAAAATAGGTTTTAGCATTTATTGAATAACAGTAGTAGAAGTACCCAAAATCTATCAGAAAAGTTCTAAAAAAAATTTTAAATAATAAATACACTTATAGTTCTTAATTTTAGATATTCTCTGTGCATAATTCCCGACCTCAAATCAATTTCCATCCGCAGTCCAACTTGGTCTCAACTGAAGTGAACTCAACGCGCAACGCAACCGAGTCCTAATTCATCTGCTTAAGTATGCAGCAAACAGCTTGAGCTGCAGGAAAACTTTTACATCCAGTTAATTTACATTGTAATTTCCAATTGATGTCCTTGGCGAGGAGCAGCAAAAAAAAAAGCAGCGGATTTGAGGGGGCTCAAAGCGAGCAAAAGTCCCAGAAAAGCTCGAGGATTCGGCCAATACAAATACATAAAAATTGCAATTTGCATTAATTATGCAAAAGTATGCAGAGTTGACCCATTCAGAGGACCAGCCCCCCAAACCCCACCGGATATTTATAAATTTTATGCGTCGTTAAATGTCCTGCCCCCTCCTAAGGACTTTGTTTCACTCTTTGGGGTCCGTTCAACTGGAAATTATGCAAAACTTCAAGTCCCAAACTTTGCTCAATTGTTGTTGTTAATAAAATTGAAGCGGAGGCAAAACGATTTTTCGCATTGTCCCCTGATTGGTTTTATGACTTTTTATAGCCAGAAATATTTTAATATTTAGTTTAATTCGTTGAAGGATTTTTGTAAGCGGAAGAAGTCTATATAGGCTTTTATTTAAACACAATTCCAGTTAAAATTCTTTATATTCCTTTGATAAAGTAACCCTTAAATTATGCAAATTGTCAGTCAGAGTTCAAAAATCACATGATGTCGTTCGCCGGGGCCTATTGGCGTTTCCACGTAACCCTAATGCCACGTTGTGTGCTCCTCTGGGCCCTCTGATTAAAGTAATTTCCTGCGTTGTCCCCATGAACAAGTATTTGTGATTATGTTCAACCCCCTTCTAACATTCACATCCACCTACAACTCGTCCAGAAGGGACACTGGAATGCAGGATCCAGGGGCAAGGCGGGGCGCAAGCTGACGGGTCCTTTTCCTTGGCAGCTCCCCTCTCTTGCCTTCACCTCAGTTCGCTTTTCTTTTTGCATTCACCCGAAACAAGATGAAGTATGAAATATGATGTAAAATGATGTGATTACAGTTGAAAATGTAAAAAAAAAGAAAATAATAAAAGAAACGAAGCGGAAGGTTGTAGAGAGAGAGGGGAGGGGAAGGGAAAGCGCAGAAGACACATGGCGTTGTGTAGGTAACCAGAGAAAAATGGCGGGAAATGGCCAAAAGGGGTGAGCAATGTGGCTGCCAGTGGCAACAAGAACAACGAAACATGTTGGGCCATAAAAATGAGCACAGCTCGTTGGTAAAAGAAGATGGTTAAGAAAAAATGGGAAGGAATAGGGGATACCTGGTAAATAAGGGTATAAAATAATAATCTATAATTTATTAAAATGATATTTAACATTTAAGATAATAGAAAACTAGAAAGGTTAAAGAAATCCTTTTCACGCTGCTCAGTTAGCAATCGGCTTCGGCAATCTATCTGCTTCATAGACATCCTTTAAGTCCTCTGAGTGATCAGTCCTACTTTAGACACTAAAGGCTTCCTACAACCAATATCCTTTTCAACCCCTTATACCTTCTTAACTCTACAAAATACCTCGCATAAACACTGACATATGTACGTGTAGCCTTGATGGTGGGCGTGGCCATTGAGGAAAAAAGGCAAGGAGCTAAAGGAAGCTACAGGAGCAGAAGGAAGGTCTAGAAATAGGTGTGGGTTAAGGGGCGTTCGTGCTGCCGAGATTGACAGTTTGCGAAATGGGTTGAGTAATTCATATGATGAATTATCTACAACTGAAGCACAGCAACGAGATAAAAGTAATAGGAGCAAGCAGAAACTCCACGATAAATAGAGAGCTGAACTTAAAAAGAGATGTTTTTATTATCCTTTGAGAGGGAGTTAGATAGAAGAGCGGTATGCAATTTCTCTAATATACTTTTACTAAGCTGTAACAATCCCATATACTTGGAGCTTGTTTAAATCAAATATAGTTAATTTATGCAGCTTAAATATATTTTCCTCAAATTAAAGTAACTTTTATACTACTTTCCCTTTAATATCTCCCGTGCTGGCCGCATGACTGATGAAGCGTTTTTAAAGTGCGTGCGAGGCTTGTAAATTAATTTTGCCGGCAGCCAAAGGGTGAGGAAATGCTGGCCAAGGGACCGGCCAGCTGCTAATTAATTGCACAACATTTTAAGCGAATGGTCAGGTCGAAGGAAGGATGTATGTATGTATGTTTGCAGTACCTGTGGGCAAAAAACAGCAGGTGATAGGAGTTGAGGTAAAAACTTTTCAGCTTTTCGGGATGTCAAATGAAAAATTACCGATTTAAATGGCGGTCGCTTTCGCTCTTTTGCATTCGTTCTCCTCTCTTTTTTTTGCAACTCTAACTGCCAGTCGTTTGTCGACTTCAGGAATATCCTTTAGTCCTTTTGGCTCTCTTTTCGACTGACGAATGCGTCTGTGCCACACTGTGTGTGTGTGTGTGAGTGGCTCCTGTCGGTGTGGGCCACATGCTGATGAACACGTCTTGTCAGCGGCTAACGAGCGCCACTTACACGCTCAACAATCACTTAACCTCAATTGTTGCTTCTGAATAAAAAATGCAAAAAATACAAAAACGAACAAAAAAGGGATGAGAGCTTACCAACAACAAGAACAAGGGGGGGAAAGTGTAAAAGGGAAAAGTGTAAAAGGCAATGCCAATGGCTCTGCCCTTCACTTCCCATCTTCCTTGTCTCACTTTTTCTGTTGTTGTTGTGTGAGTTGTGTGTAAATATACTTAATTAATTAACTGATTTTTTCCATTTGCTTGTTTTCGGTTGGTCCTGGAAAATATTACAAAAAGAAAGCAAGGATGGTACGACAATATGGTGTGGAGAGACAGTGACATTTACAATTGATTTTATTAAAAGATTTTATATGCTGGGAAGGGGTTTAAAGGCTATGAAGGTTTTATAGGACTTATAACCGATAATAAATTAAGCTGTAAAATAATATATTTACTTCTTATAAACTTAAAGTAGTAAAATTATAAATGGTTCACAATTCACTCTCTAAAATCTTAAACAAACTCTAACAAATTGTTAAGTGTAATACTACATATTTTCTCATATTCTACACTCTTTACTTTAATTTTAAAACATATATTTAATAATATCTTTATATTACCATGTATATAATATTTTTCCTTTTAAATTTCACCTCCAACTAGGCCATGATAATTATATATTTCCACAAAGCTTCACTAATTCCATACAAACTAATGCAACTGCCTTCTTTTGCTTCCTGCTAATGATTAAGTTGAATCAAGCAAAAGCTCTGCAAGGACCTTAACTAAGCCACTTTTCCTGCGGCCAAGGCTCAGTTCTCCTAAATGGCTTTTCAGGCTAAGGAATAAATGCCGCACCGTGATAAGCAAGCTGGAGCCCCGGCCCGTAGTTTTCCTTTCCCCTTTTCTGTACCATGGCTGTATTTTTTCAGCCTTTATCCTGGCACCCGCTTAATGCAATCAAAATGCCAGTGGACGAGTGCCGGAATGGCGATTGCTACAACTACTGGTGGTGGAACTGCAACATGAACTGCTGGTTGCACCTACACAGCACTGAGAGAAATTACAAACTAATGGGTATATATTTTACAAAGATTTTTAAGATGTCAAGACCTAACTTTAAGCAAACGCTGAATTTTTAAATAATATTAAATGTAGAGTATCAGGAAATTTTTGTTAAATAATCAATGAAAAAATAACATTAAAATGTGGCTAATATTTAAAATATATGAATATTGTACGATTTAAGTTATTTACAATGAAAATAAATTATTTTAAATGTTATTAAACAAGTATTTAAGTTTATAATTGATGTCTTAATTCATTCATGTCCCATTTTTTTAAAATATAAATCCCGAAATTTTTTTACAATACTTACTACATTTTTTTCGCTGTGTCCTGATGCCTTTCCGGGCCATGAAGTTGCCACCCGGCAAATTGACAATGACGCAAAGGGGAGTCGGTGTCGCATGCGGGAAGGTCGAGCGAGAGGTGCGGGAGTCCTTTCCTGGGATTTGTGAGTTAGTTTGCCGTGTAATAAGCAATTATGGCGCCCCGGCAAGCCTGGCAATTAGCTATATCTGTGCCCAGTCGAGCCTAATCGAGTGCAACTGTAGCTGCTGCTGCTGTTGCTCCTGCTGCTGCACCTGCAACAGGCTAAACAACATATGCAAGTCCTTCCTTCGAGGCCATCAAACTTCAAGCTGGATATCGGCCTTCAGGGCCAAGCTCTGCTATAAGCTAATGCAAATTGAATTTACCCGACACAAGCAGCGTTCCCCCAGCTAATGGAATTTAAAAATGTGCTACAACTCCTGCCCCCTCTGCCATTCAGAGCCCTTACCCTTACACAAAAACAGCAATCAAGCACGGCTTCAAGGTGAGGTGCAGGGAGCACCGAGCGGCGAAAATAGAAAAAATTAGCAATTAAATTGTAAAGGTAACCTGAAAACAGGCTGGGGGTGAAAGCCAAGAGAGGGTCCTGGCTGCGTTATGATTTCATTAATTTAAAGGTATTACACAGAGGAAAAACTTGTAAGTTTAATATTTAGTTTTGAATAGAATTTAAAATAAATTCTTTGAAGTGCGAAGCATCTTATTTTGATTTTGAAAACATGTTACCATTAATACTTGCATTCCTTGATGTTTAAGAAAATAAACCTAAATAAAAAATATATAAAATCTTTTAGGAAAAGCATATATTTATCTGTATAGAAATTTATAAAATAGGTTAAAGAAATTCTTATAAATTCAATATAAAGTTTTCCTCTTGTTTGGATACCACATAATATAAGCAGTTTATGAAAATGCTTTATGTGCCAGAAGGAGTCTAGCTAATGCCTCGTTTATATAGTAAAATACAGAACCTATTTTCCCAAATTTCTCAGGAGTTTTTCCCGCTCTGTGCAGGAGCAAGTCGAAGAAGGAGAGGGTGCAAAGTTGTCGTGTCCTTGTCGAAGTTTGTGCCGCTGCTGCTGTTGCTGTTGCTGCTGCCGCGTGGCAATTAGCAAAATGTGACGCGGCTGTTGAGCAACCCGAGCCGAGTTTGGGCTTAGTTTAAGCAGGAGGTAGCGGAAAGGATCTGAGAACCCCTCTGGCAAAAGAAGCTGGAGTACTGCGTAGCTAGAGAGCTGGAGCAGCTGCGGTTGAGTCAGCTTAGCAACTCGCTCGGTTGCGGCGAAGGCGGAAATGTTTTATTATGAGAGCCGCTGCTGCTGCTGCTGTTGCTGCTCCTACACCTGCTGCTGCTGCGGCTGAAAGTTGCTCTTGAATACCAAAGCAGCTAAGCAGTGTGGCGAAGGCTCTTCTGAAGAGTGTTGATAACTCAGGCAAGTGCCTCACATAATGAAACTTTCAATTTCGAGAGGTTAATTATGCGAGAAAGGTACTTAACAAATTTCCCGCCGAAAAAGTCGGCGCAAGACTTTTTGCTGCTCGCATTATTCAGATGAAGCCTTCAAATGCAAGACTCAAACTTCCAAGTGCATGCTACGCAAGTTATTAGCATATACTTGGTGTTAAAAAGCATTTTGGTAATGAAAATGTAAGCCAGACGCTTTTCATTTTAATAAGACAAGGTAATACTAGGCAATCATTAAGAAGTCTGCTGGAGAAAATTATATTTTTTAAGATTCTGACAAGAATTTAGAAATCAAGGAGGTATGCAGTTTCATAAAGTTGATTATGCTTGAAAAATACTAAAAATTCCAACTTCTGTTAAAAAAAAATAATTTTATTAGTCAAAATTAGCCTTTTATGGAACCCTATAAAAAAATTACGACACAATTACAGCCTTAAATTGATGCGCCTGATTAAAAATGCATCAAAGCCAGTCAAGCTTTTAAGCAAATAAAGAAATTTATCAAATTATGTTGTTCGTTTCAATAAAAAAATGTGTATAAATGTGCAGATATATAAAAAACTCGTCCGCAGCGAAGCAGGCAATGGGCAAACGAACTGGAATAAAACGGAATAAAGTGATATAGCATTTAAGCAAAGTGAGTCCAACTGACTTCGTCCTGGAAATGTGAATGGCTGTAAATTAAATTGCAAAATATTAAACAAATATTTACACTCAATAAAAGCAAATTGCGTTTGTTTGTGCGCAAGTAAATACGGAGCAGAAAGTCGCCAGTAAACAGAGTCCTGGCAAAGGGCGAACTGGAAATGGGATAAAGTGGGCTGCAGCATCGGATTCAAAAGGCAAATAGCATCAAACAATTTGTACATTTTGTACGTATTTTCAACTGACAAAAATTGCGGAAAATTCTGTTTGTTTATTAGCCGGTCATTGAGGCGTAATGATTTCCTCTCCTGCTGTCATCTTTATTTTTGTTGCAAAATGCTGCCAACAGTTTCTGGGAATCTCTTGAAGCTCGTGCTCTCGTGGCTGCTCTTGTGGCTGCCTTGAGTCTAATTTTGAAAGACATTTTGCTTGTATAACTTTTAATTTAATTCCCGAAGGAGAACAACAAAGGGGAGACTTGTAAGTTAATTATTACTGGCTTATTGCCAAGCAAATTGATTTCCCCGCTTAAACAATTAAAAGTTGAAATTGAGCGCGACCTTACTTTGGGAATTATTTAGGGATGTCTTAGCAGATGAGTTTATTATTTTTGTTGTGATTTTCTTAGTACATTTTGTTGAAATTATAGAGATGATAATTTAAAAGTGGCGACTACTAATAATGAAAAATATTATAAACTTTGATAAATAGATATTTTTTTATAAAAAAGGCACGTATTGTTAAAATATTATTTTATGTATATTATTATATTATTATAATTATTAGATTATAGAAATATTAAAGGAAATGTCCGATATTTATATCGACTATAACTTCGCGATTGCTGTTGTATCAAAAACGTTGTAAACTTTATATTTCTAATCTTTTTGATAATCTTTTTGATATCATAACAAATTTTTATTTAAGTTATTTGTCTCTTATTTAGATTGTATGTATTATGTATATCATTTTATCGCTAAAATGTTCTATGTTTAAAATATCGACTTATCGCCTTTTTAGGTGAATTATCGATACAGTACCGATAAATCTTAATTTTCTGCCATCCCTCATTAAAATAATAACGTTTTCCCTGGAGGCTTCTACAAGAACTAATACCATTCACATTAATTCTTTTAAATTACTTCTTAAAAATAAACAAACCCATACTTACGTCTTCCATGATATTTCTTTTTTAGCAATTAACAAGTCATATTCAATGGCCAAGCTATAATTTAAAGTGGAACAGAGGGCGGACTCTGCACTCTCCAGACTGATTGTTCCGGTCGGCTGCAAGCGCCAAACTATTCCAATCGGAGCCATCAGCAACGCAGAGTTCAATCCCCAGTTGTAGGGCCACAAAGCATAATTCAATTTGGTCAATCAACTGCAACACTTGAGCAGTTAGTTTACTGCGGAGCACATATAGTACGTAGAGTACATCTGACCGGCTGGCTGCCTATTGAACTCGATGAATTTATCGTCCGGCATTTGGGCAGATGATTGATGGCAGCTTCCTACCTCCGTTCCTTCGCTCCTCCTTGGACTCTGTCTGGCGATGCAAATGCCAAATGCTAATGAATTCATTCAACATTCAACATACAACATTCAACTTGGAAAGTCATAAATACTCCCAGTGCCGACTTCATGCAACGTTAACTGTTTTGTGTGTGAGGCAGCGAGGTCCTTGGCGAGGAGACAAACTCATTTCCGTCACTGACACAGTCACTGACTTCATTTAATTTTCAAATTTTCAACTCAAGAGTCCAAAGCGAGGATTCGTTTCAGCAATTTTCATTTCACTCTCCGCCTGCAACTCTCTCCTGTCTCTTCCCCATTTCGTGGCAGCCTTTTGTTCCAGTGTAGCAAAGTGAGACGAACGAGGAGCGGGTCCCAAAAAAAAAGAAGGACTCTTGAGCCCAGACTCGACTCGGGCCAAACTGGCAAATTTATAGCCACGCATAGGTGCCGGGGTCGGCGACTGTTTTACATTTTTGCATTTTTCATGTTTTGCCCTGCCATAAAGTTGCGAGAGTGGGCATGGTGCGGGGTGGCATAAAAAGTATGATAAATTAGCATATTACGCATACGCCGTGTATGTTCGGGTGTGTTGTTTGTGTTTACGTTTGAGAGAGAGTGTGTGTGTGTGTCCTGGATGACTGTATGTGCTTAAAGCAATTAGTGCGGGAAGCAGCAGCGACGGAGTTTAGCCGCTGCCAACAGTGCATTACGCATACGCCCCGTGGTTGGCTAAGCACTCAAAGAAATCCTCAAAGAGAGATTATGGAGTTGGAGTTCTAGGAAAAAGTTGAGATGATTTCGTAAGAAATATTATTTGTCCACTTCAAATAAATAAATTACACTGGCAAACAGAAAGCTTGATTAAGACTTTGGAAGCATTTAAATAGTTACTTAACTTGTACATTTTTTTATTCAATTATTTCACTTTTTATCCCCCCAAATTCACCTTTTTTTCATAACATTTACTCCTGAATTTCCCACAAAACGTTTGCGTAATCAAAATTGATGCAACACGCTCCGATTGGCATTGTTCGATTTAATTCAAAAAGACAAAGGCGCCGCCCGAAACCGCAAAGAAAATGCCAATGAAAATGCCCAATGACGAGATGGCATTTTCCCATTTAATTCAACTTTTTGAGGAAATTGCTCACGCGTCATTTTCCCCAATGGAATGGCCAAAGAACACAATGGAATTAAGCATAAGAGTCATTGTGTGTTGCTTCCAATTAATCAATTTTGTACTATTTCCAAACCCTGAAATGCAAATCAAAGGCAAATGTCTGTGAGCATTTCTGCGGCACGATTTAATCATATTTGTCAGAACTGCACACAGCCAGCCAGGCAACATCTCAGCCATTCATCGCATTTGTCTAAGCCGACAGTTTACGCTTATTGTCAATCAATCAGCCGGCATCGATTCCGCTTTCGATTCTGCAAAATGTATGGAACAAAAACCGGATATGT
>VNJS01008383.1:0-11634 GCA_008042575.1 Drosophila watanabei
AACTATTTATAGAGACTTTGTTTTTTCGTGCTCTTGGCAACGCGCGCTTCTTGTCTTGTTGACAATTCGAAAATATTTATAGGTGTTCTAACGGTCGCTGGGGGTTACCAACAAAACCCGGTTCATGCTCACCGCTCGACTGTTAACTGAAAACTGTTCGCCGTTCCGACCGTTCCCCACGGTGGCGATGGCGCGAAAAGCGACAAGCAAATACGAAAAGCAAAATACGAAAAGCGAAAAACGAAAGCTTTGGCACGAAGTGGAATCGAAATGCTTGGCCGCAAAAACCCGCAATGTTTTTCTCGCTCAACTAAATATTTACGTATATCAGCACGGCGGCATGTGCATATAAACAGAAATAGACGATGAACTATTTGAATAAAATAAAAGAGAGCCGCTGGCCTATGTTTACATATTTTAGTTTTATTTTTCACCATTTTAAGCGGGTTTCATTCTATTTCCGTCTGGAGAAATCACAATTAATATGTGTCATGTTGAAAATTATAGATCAAACATACAGACTTTTATTCCAAATTCAATTCTACTGAATGTGGAAAATGAGTATATTCATATAAGAATGTGCTTAAATTCTAATATAATGAAAGTCCACTTTAAAAAAAAAACTTTATGGATTAGGATTTTGTTTATGATCTTCCTCGAAAATGTAATTAAATAAATTAATCAAACTAGAAAGAACTTAAATCTCCTAAAAAATTTTTCTAAACCACTCGATAAGAATGTATATTACTCAATAAAATGGCTGAAATTTAAATAAGTTGTATTATTCTAGAGTAAAATTGTATGGCATAGTTTTGGTCACCCTTTTCAGACACTTTAAAAGGCTCGTAACAACTTTTTGATGTTTTATGTATGAATAAAAGAACAAAGTTTGTATTATTTAATGATCAGCGTACTGATAAAAACCCGAATATGAAATAGTTTCAACTTGCTTTTTTTGGTGATTTATTTAGAAATATTTTGTAATAAATAATATTAAAGACTAATTTACATTTCTTACTCTAGTGTTTGTGAGTTACTTTCAACAATTTCATTGAAATTCATGTGTGAGTTAATTTAACCTCTAGCATAACTGGGTACGTATAGTTTTGAGTTTCAGTTTCAAAAATTTAACAATTACTCTGCGGATTTCCAAACCAATTAGATAATGTTGTAATATTTTGTGATTCATCTTCAAAAGGTGTCGTTTTCAATACATACACGGTCTGCTTCTGTAGTCGAAATTGTAAAAATGTACCGATTTCGATTTCGAAAAAGGGGATTGACGTTCCCGTTCCGTTTATGGTGAGATTTTTGCAATTAGTAAAACGGGCAACTTTGTCTGCCCGAAATAAAAAGTAATTGCTTTTATTCCAAAATCGAAATCAGTAAATTTATACGATTTCGATAACCGGAGCAGACCTTATAAATTTAGTTAGCTTTGTCCTTTTGAAGTATCCCTTAGAAGATTCCTGAAAAGATTCTTTTAGAAGTAAGATCGTCGCGCATCGTTGCGTATGCTGTTGCACAGACGGCAAGAGGCAACACTCAGCAGGAGCTGGAAGTAAAGACAATAAAAATTAGCTTTCCTCTCGATAATGTTTCTACGAAGAGGTAACCCACCTCAAGACCAATCAGCACAAAGCCAATAATGTTGAAAATATTGGTCAGTTTCAGCCAGTAGTTCTCGAACTCCACCCGGCAGCCGGTGTGGATGAGGTTCTCGGGCTTGCTCTTGTCATGGTCGCGAAAACAGGTCACTGGGGGCAGGCGCTCGTTGACGATATAGTCCTGGGGACTGCCTCGACCGCAGCACTGGAACTGTTTATCGGATCAGAAGAACGCGGTTCTTAATAATTCAAAACCATAAAAATTATTGTATGTAACGTACCCAGTTCTGATAGAGCGACATGGCTCCGGGACTGTTCAGCTCCTCCTCCCAGCTGAGGTCCAGAGCACTGGCTAGATTGGTGGCCACCGACTTATCCTGTGTGAACAGCAAGTAGACCGTGGCAAACTGGGCAATGATGACAATGCACAGGAATACAATGAACTGCAAGGAAGCAAGCATAACCACAACGAATGAGTGTAACTTATATGGTCAAGTAAGTCTCCCTCTTACCGTGACAGTGCAGCACACATTCTCGCGCCAGGCGGAAAGGTATCCCCAAAGGACCACCAGCAGGGCAGCCACTCCCAGACCCACGTATCCGTAGGCCGCCAGAGCACCAATTTGGTTCAGATTGTAGGACACCAGCACATAGACACCGAAGGATATCAGCACCAGGGCAAGCAACTGTGACGATAAGATAAAGAGTAAAAAATTTGGTTTATTCTATGTTTTCTAATTTCAAATAAACACCAGATTCGGATTATCAATATACCTTCTTTTATTTTGTGTGGCTGTGTTACTTTATAGGTTTCTTATGTGATGACTAAACAACAATAAAGTTCGTCAGGTTTGCTAGTTTTATTTATATTTAATGTTAGGTTTTTTTCCGTAAAAAAAGATTTTGGAAGAACTAAAAATTAAACTTTTTTGATTAAATGGCCATCAGATTATACAGCTTTCATATGCATACGTACATATATGAGATCATTGTGAATTTTAAGACTTCCGATTTTTTCTTTTGAAAGTCAATTGATATCAATATGAATATAAAATTAGAAGCGTAATTTTAAAATTATTGAGAATTGAAATATTGCAATATATGCACATACATATGTATATATATATATACCACCAGCAATAAAAGGAGACAATTTTTTAAGATTTATCCGGATATATTTTGTGTTAAAGCGGAAAAAGTGCCATGGCTAGATCTAATCGGTAGTTGATACTCAGAAAGTTTATACGGCCGGATGCTTATTCATACATATCTCTTTCTCTGTGTAACAAACTTAAATAATAACAAATAACTTTTATTCTTTTTTATTCTTGTTTGTCTTTTCTTGGTGATTTTATTATCAATTTCCGACCTCTGTATGAACTATTCTTCCCTTCTGACTCAATAATTCATAGAAAATTGCCAGCACAAACACCAAAACAATTCCTAGAAAAATCTTGAAGTTAAGCGCCGGTTAACTACGTTGTTATTGTGTTATTCTGAGCTTCCCGAGTGGTCCTACCCCTAGAATAACAAGAGCATTGCATGTCCAAGGCCACCCACTCCGAATTCATCAGAGTGTCAAAGACAACGTGTGACCTAGAGTTCCAATTTCACTGTTTTCGCGAGCTCGGAAACAACAACTAACCATTAAAGAACGACCCTAATCGAGGGGCGTCCCTCGGACTAGCCTGACTGGCGTCTGGGATAGACAGACGCCAGGGAAATTAGTGGGCTGAAAAAGGGAACAGGGAGCGGGAGAGTGGAGGACACCGGAAGGTCGCCCACATCGGGATTATGTACACAGACAGGGTCCCTTGATTACTATTCATATCTGATATCGCGGAGCTGGGGCTTCGGTTTGGCAACAACTGATTGTTTGAGTAAGCTTGAATTATTCAAATTTAGTCTCGGTTGTCGAAAGCTCCCATTTCAGAAAGTGACGCAATGTGTTCATACAGCGATGATGTACAATCGTTGTGCTGACTGGAAACAAACCAAAACATGGGTGAATAAGCCCTGATAATGGACTTCAATTGATTCATCTGCCGGCATGAATCAACTATCAACTCCTGGCTGGAACTCAGGCACTTTTAGCTGCCCCAGATATCGATCGATTGGCAATGCAAAATTGATGAGCCGCTAGCCAATGGACACGCCGATCGGAATCACATATGCAGCGACCTTCGGGCGCATCTGTTCCTTCTCAGCGGACCGGCAATTAAAGTTGTATAAATAAAACAAATGTTCGTTATGGAGGAAACGGGTTTGGCCATTAGAAGCGTTTATACCCGGTCTCCTGCTGGAACAAGTGTCCACGGTTCCCAAGGGGAAAGTCTGTGCATATTTGTATACTCATGTATGTACATATGTACATATATGTATGCACAAACTGATAAGGCTTTATTATGCTTTCGTGCTATTCTTGGCAATTGTTATTATCGGTGCCATTGTACTATGCTTAGGCTGGGCAACCCAATTGAGGCAATTGTGCAGCAGCGGGAAGACTACTCACCGTGCAAAGTATGTCCAGGGCAAAGACCACCAGCTTCGCATTCGACGTGGATGCCATTGTGGAGAGTAGTCCTGGGCTTCTGACTTTAGGTCCTATGCCTTGAATTCCTGCAGAGAAGACGCCTGGCCGGGAGAGCGAGCTGCGGAAGAATGAAACTTGTCTTTAGCACTGGCTGGCTCTCTGGGCGAGTCGCTCCGCGCCCCATGAGATCACTGATCAAGCTCTGCGGGCGGTGGCAACTCGAATACATCGGGAAGATCGCCGCTCCGAGATCGATTTACTTTTAGTCAACAATGTGTGACGTCGACCACAGGGCCGGGGACGGCGGGCCGGGGCTAGGAGCACGGCATAAACACTTTCCCAGCGAGCGGAATGACTCATAAACATCTACCTGCTTGGCGCGGAACTGCTGTTTTTCTCGTCTCGGAACTGACTGAGGAGTCTTCGCTGGCGCTTGCTTGCCAGCCGGCTAGCTTTCCGCTCTCGAAAGCTCTTCGCGAGTTGGGGCGCGCGGTTGGGAGCCATCGTTGCCAGACCGTCCAAGAGGAAGCTTCCATTCAAAGCGGACTGGTATTGGTTTCAAAAATAATTCAAAATCCTAAGTTCTCAAAAACAAATAATATTAATCTACCATATGTTCATACCGAAAGAATATTGTTGGCTAATAATCTTTTTCGGATATATTGAATATTCCCGTTCATTTATTTTTTAGTCCAAATCTGACATGGTCACGCTAAAGACCTATCGTAAAATATCGATAAGAATGTCTTGTTGTTTAAATTTAAAAAATAATTTTGTATTTTATTGTACAATATTGGCTGCTGTTACTTAGATCGCCAATTTTGCTTTACCAATCAATCATTTTATTTGGTTTTGTCTTTTTATACTCTTGCAGGGTATTATAATTTCAGTCAGAAGTTTGCAACGCAGTGAAGGAGTCATCTCCGACCCTATAAAGTATATATATTCTTGATCAGCATCAACAGCCGAGTCGATCTAGCCATGTCCGTCTGTCCGTCTGTCCGTCCGTTTCTACGCAAACTAGTCCCTCAGTTTTGAAGCTAGTCTTCAAAACTGAAGACTACTCTCACTCGGACATAAGTCGGAACGGGCCAGATCGGACGACTATATCAAATAGCTGCCATACAAACGATCGGTAGTAAATGTAAAACTGTAAAAAATGTAAAACTGTAAAAAAAGTAAAACTGTAAAATTGTATGAATATGAAAGTAATTCATATTATATTATTTTGGGATAGATTAGAATTGATACAATTAGAATCTGCAAGGGTATACAAACTTCGGCGTGCCGAAGTTAGCTTCCTTTCTTGTTTACATTTAATTTAATTTTTCTTTAAACGAGCGATCAGTAAATATGAGAAAAATAAATAAGAATAAAAATAATATGAATATGAAAGTATGGTATTCATGTTATATTAGACGCGGATAGATTATTAATAATTCAAATGCAATCTGCAACTGCACACAAACTTCTACGGTACATGAACTTCTATACAAACGTATGATTGGACCAGAACTCAATGCATTGTATATCAAATTAAGTTACAAAATAACGACCAATTCAATTAATAAATTCATTTATTTATTTTATAGGTCAACTCTGCTGGAAATCTCGCTGAGTACGAGCGAGATGGGCATATGAAGTTACAGCTTTATTATACCCCTGCATTGGGTATTATAATTTTAGTCAGAAGTTTGCAACGCAGTGATGAAGTCATTTCCAAACCCATAATGTACATATATGTCTATGTAAATTCTTGATTAGCATCAACGGCCGAATCGATCCAACCACGTCCGTCTGTCAAACTAGTTTATCTGTTATGATTCAAAACTTTTGAATCAATCTGAAGGAAACTTTGCAGAAAGTCTTCTCTGACTAGTATATATGTATATATGTGTGTTGGAACGGGCCGGATCGGACAACTATATCATATATTCAGAAAAAAATTATAGTTTTGCGGTTTTTTAACATATTTTCAGAGAAGTGACAATTTTGTATTATTTCAGAAATACGGTTTAAATTTTGTAAAAATTCACGAAAGCAAAACTGTAAATATTATATGGATGTAAGAGTTTACATTACTTTGTTGCTTTTGTATATATATTTCATATTTGGTTAAATACGGATAAATGATAATAGTCCAATTGCAAGCTACAAGGGTATACAATTTCGGCATGCCGAAGTTAGCTACTTTCCTGATTTGTAATAATTCCCAATTATCATTCGATTGTACTCAGATTTTCAGAGAACGTCCATAAATACATAAATATGTATGTAAATTTATTATTTCTTTGGAGGTGATCTGCGTAGTTGGTGCTTAAGAAAAGCCGTAGAATTAGAAATCTGCTCTGAAAGTCCGAATCAACTCACTTATTAATTTAAATGCAATTATTTTAAAGTTTTTTGGAATGTACTCACAGAATTCAGAGCTTTATTTTCTATGGACTCGAGGTCGGTTATAAGAAACTTACCTATTTAAAAACAAAAATTGTTTTCAACAAGGTGTTCCAGTACAGTTTTAAATTTTTTAATATATATTTATTTGAGCACAAGTGGTTCTATTTGACAAGTAAAATCATTAATTGAGCAGTATTTCAAGTTTCTACATTTTGCGAAAACAAAAACCAGGCTGTATACGGAAAATCCTTAAATTGAAGTACCATTAGTAATTTTAAATAAGCTGATTATGCTTTAGTACCTACCCACGTAAATAACGTGTATAATCGAAACGGCACTCAATTTTCCGGCTGCATCTATGAATATTAAGAAGAAAACTTCAAAGTCCGCAAGAGCGAACACAATTATCCAGAAGCAGAGCAGCAGTTTTACCTACAGACGAGAATGTCAGCCAAAAGATCTTTGGGTTTTCAGATTTTACCAACTTTAAATTGCAGGTAGATTAAGAAAAATCCTGTCCCAGCCACGATAAGTGACATACTTTCCAGGCAAAACAACTGATCAGAGTTGAAGTCATCAATTTCCAATACAACCTCAGGGAAGTAATATAAGATTATATAACCAGTAGATAAAGAAAGTATCACAAGAGAAAAAAATAAAAATATTATCCATGTAACGAGCCAACAAACTGGCTTGCACATAATTTTTGTTTTCAGAGTAATGCTTCGAATCGCGAATGAAATAATACACTACTTCCACTATTACATTTCAAAGGTCTTTCTACTTATACACGGGTTCGTTTGTTTAAGTACCACAATTATTATAATTTTCTATCAATTCGAGTTGATGGAGTAATTAGAGTGCAATCAAAAAATTCTTAGGTATTAAGAACGCTTCTTCTATATAGTATATAAATTTACTGAGTTAAGCAAAATTTTATTTTACAAACAAAGTATAGAATTTGGTACATAAAATATATTTGTAATTGCTTTAAGGAAGGTTGAATTATTTTTAAGTTTAATAATGTGCTGAGTTGCTATTAATAATCAGGTACATGTAAATATTGTTAATAAAATTGAAAATAATTAAAAGTTATAATGCTTCGACCATTTTCATATCATATATTTTCATATCAAATTGAAAGACATAATACCAAAAAATGTAACAAATTAATTTATAAATTTTTTTTTTAGATCCTTTCAGCTCCAAGCCACGTATTTAAATGGAGATATAAAGTTGCAACTTTATGGGCTAAAAAATCCCCATTTTCTATTTAATTGTACCTTAATTATCCGTTTATCAATTTGGGCGGCGATCTATCCAGAGCCGTAAAATTAAAAATCTGCTTCGATAGTCTGATCCGAACCATTTATATTTTGATCAAAAGATATTGCACAGCCGTTTTAAAACTATTATAAATTTTTTCTAGTTTGTTATACCCTTGAAGGGTATTATAAATTTAGTCAGATGATTGCAATGCAGTGAAGCAGGCAATAGACTTTTACATATACTCTCACTGCTAAACACATAAGTCGAATCGGGTAGGATGGGACAACTATATCTTATAGCTGCAAACGGAAAATTAATACAAAAAGAAAAATTATATCAAAGTAAATGAAAATATAACTGAAAACTGCCCAAGTTATAACCTTTTTTCTAAAACATTTTACGATTTTCATGAAATTTAAACAGAAATTCAAAAGAAGGACAAAACGATCATATCTCGAAGTAAATTAAAATATGTTGAAAACCGGCATTCAGACTAGGCTTAAAGTTAATTTAAAAGTTTACGGTCAATTTATAATTTATGTAACACAAAGTGTTCTATATATATTTTTTTTTCTAACTTATTTATTATTTGACAAATAGTGTTACCTAGAAATTTATTTTACTACCTAATATATCGCTTTTTGTCACGGCTCTTCCTGTCCTACTTGGCAAGTAGAAACATTAATTAAGCAGTACTTCAAGTTTTTGCATTTTAAGAAAACGAAAATCAGGCTGTATACGGAAAAACCTAAAATATAAGTACCATTAGTAGTTTTAAATATATATTTATCGCGTATCTACCCGCGTGAAGTACATGCATAATTGAAAGGACATCGAATATTACGGCTGAATATAAGAAGATTAGGACGAAAATTTCGATTTCCAAAAGAACGAACACTATTATCCAGAAGAAGAGCAGCAGTTTTACCTGAAGATGAAATTGTTGATCAAAGGATTTTTTGCTTTTCATATTTTACAAACTTTGAATTGCAGATAGATTAAAAGATGTCCTGTTCCAGCCAAGCCAAGTGATATAATTTCCAGGATTAACAAGTTTTTAGAGTTAAAGTCAGATTTTTCAGCTATAGCCTCAGGGAAATAATATACAAGTATATAACCAGTTAATAAGTCAAATAATGAGTAGGAAAATATCATAAATAAGAGCCATGTAACGACCCAAAAAATTGGCTTGCACATATTTTTATGTTTCTCGGAGTAATGCTTCGAATGGCGAATGCAAAAGTCGACTAACTCTATATGACTTCTCAAACTCCCTTCTTCCTATAAAGGTTCGTTTTTATTAAGCACCACAATTATCATAATTATATATCAATCATCGCTAATGAAATAATCGACTAACTCCACTGACAGTTTTTAAACTAACTTTTACGTTCATCGTATATCATATATATTATTAAGTATCATAATTATCATAGTTATCTATCAATTAGGGGTTCATTGAGTTAATAGAGAGCTATCTATCGGTTCTTACATAATTATTTTCTAAGACTTTATTTTCACAATGAAAATATTAAATTTGATTTTTAAACGTCTAATATAAATACTTTTTTTTTTTTTTAAATAAAATTTTTTTAAGGTTATTTAATGTTATGTATTACAAATATAATTTATTCAAGACATTCAAGTTGGGTATATTATATATTTTTGTAAATTATGGTTCAAGAATTAATTTTTTCTCCTGTTAACGATTAAAATCTTAAACTTTACCATCTGGGACAGTGAAACCCTTTAAAAATTTTTTGATCCACTGATTGCCGATAACCTTCCTTCTCTCCAGCAAATATATTAAAACCAAAGCGAAGCCGCTAAACAGAATACCTGGGAATAAATTAATTTTGTTATTACCTTGGCTAATTGTCTTGTTCCTTTGCACATACCGCAGCATAATAGGTGCCATTGCAAGATATAAAAATCAGCTAAGATATTGGCGTATACAATATAGGCGCACGTAAGCACAATTAGCTGTACAGTGACAATTATCCAATTGCAGAGGATATGGTACTCCTAAAATCAAAACTTTGACATATATATTTTTTCAAGTTTCAATTGTAAAATACCAACCCTGTAATTTCCAGATACCCACAAAAAGCCGCTAAGTCCGTAAAGGGCCGTTATTTTTAAAATGCTGTTAACTGTATAGCGTCGACATTGCTCCCATGAATCTTTATAAAATTAAATTATTTTTGAATAATAATTTTAGTTTTATTGTCATTGAACCTGATAATTGACAAGCAAAACTTACGAAATTGTATGCAATGCGCCAAGCAAGGAAAATAATAAGCAAATAGAATCCATGTGCATATCATATTAAGGAATAGTGCCAGCCCGTTGAAAATACTCGGTATCATAATTGAAACTCACGTGAAAACTGTCTAAATTTGGTCTACAATAACCTCATGGTACCTAATTACATTTTAGTAGTAGTCATTTGGACCAAATATTTTCCCAATTACCTCCATTTAGCTTAATTAGAAACACCTCTTAACCAAAATTAAACATTTAGCTTGCATATAAACTAGGTTTCCTTTTGGTGTTCCATTTTAGTTTATGACTTAATCGTGTGACACCCAAGCTTCGTCCATAATAGTCACGTAGAAACCAATAGAGAAAAGTCCAGCGAAGATATAAATTGATCTCATCAATAGTCATCATTGGAGATCTTTAGAAGATATCCCTGTTCGCTACAGGTAGAATACTGGTAAAAGTAATCCACAGGTGAGTAAATTAGTAGAGCTCAGAAGAAGCTGTAAAAGGTAATAATTTAAAACTGTCCCAAATGTTCGCAAAAGCTCTTGGATATGATGTAAATCCGCGAGTGTTAACTTAAATCGCGCAAAAAATAATAATGTAGTAATAAGTTTCTACTTTCATTAAGTTTTGACCCATTTTAAAGCCCAATAACATTAATTTTGTAATAAATATTAAATTTGCCCCGTCAAAGATACCATCAAAGTCTAGCAAATAATCGGATTATAAGCTCTCGAAAGTTTAATTTCTTGACCAGTGATAGAGATAAAACTAAAATGAAAGTGTCCGTCATAATGACAGGACAATGCCAATTATCGGCACTCAAAAATAAAAGCAAGCAACTGAAAACCTGCCCCAGAGTTCCGCCAAGGTGGCTACTCTAATTGTGTGAATGCATACAGTGCACACAAGCAACTTAGTTGGCTAAGTGAGGTCATTGGGCCGCTACCATGGCTACTGAGGACACAACAAACGAAAAGCGAAACCCGGTGCAGGCACAAAGATTATAGGGTTGAAGTCCAGAATTCGTCCCTCGACAATTACACAAACACCATGAAAGTGGTATATAAATACATAGTAAATGCTTTATTCATAAATGTCGTATGCAGCTCAAATTCGCAGTTTATTTGAGGCATTATCCAAAATGTAAATCTGATCTGGAGATTCTACTTTACAAGTATGAATAGAATGAACATTATACATACATACGGGTATATATGTTTATTACAAATTTATATTTCGTTTCGTTTGGGCTTTTCAACAGTTTATAGATTATATGCTAAGGATTTCATGTAAACAAAAAATTAGCAATATATTATTAACGTTCATTAAGTTATTTTTCTGGGCTCTCGGTTCAACAAGTTTAAAGGTTTGTACAAAGGCTTTGGAAAGGGCTTTGTTAGCTCGTTCGGTTGGTAAAACTCGAATTAATTAATCAATAATACATAGGATGTAAAAAACTGTAAGCGTTTCATATCGCCTTAAACTACGCGTTTTACATCAATTCTTTTTGGACGAATAACAAACCAAATGGTTCCTTGAAATTATTCATGTGTACTC
>VNJS01008390.1:0-17545 GCA_008042575.1 Drosophila watanabei
TATTTATAACATTTAAGGCTGTAACTTTGCTTGACATAGAAATATTTCTGTTTGCAACTACTTTTTTAGAAGAATTACTTCCTAATAAAATAATGTTCTCATTACTATATCTAATTTTATACATAACATTGTATTTAATTTAATTAAAAATATATTCTTGGTAAAATTGTTAAGTTTTAAGGTTTCTAACTATCTTTATTTTAATGTTTTTTCCGTATGTACTTTTCCTTTATTTTGAGAGAGAGAATTATTATGACTAACCCCTCAATAATTGTCTTAACTCTTGATTTATTATCAATAAAAATATATATATATTTATTCAAAGAGCCTGCTTTTTCCCACTCTTAATTTTAAAATACATTTTAAGAGAGTCAAAATTAAAACCACGACAAAAATAAACCCCCCTGGTTATAGGAATACCCCAACACAAATAAATCTTATCAAAAAAATTGCACAACAAAATGCAAACAAAGCCGGCAAAAAGCCATTTGTCTAATCTACAAACACTTTTTTATATATTATTTATGAACAAAAACAATTTATTGTTGACAATAAACTACGAACTACAACTACAAAGGAACTTATTGCACAACAAAACTAAATAAATATATTGTACAATTTACTTTTCAATATCGGTGAACTTGAAGGGAAAGTTTATAGCCGGCTCCATGACGAACATGGTCTTGAAGGGCTGGCTGGCATCCCTGTTGAACTCCACCTGGAAGTTCCTGATCAGCTTGGCCACACTGGTCTCTACCTCCAGATCCACGACCCGCTTGCCAATGCACATCCGAGGACCAAAACCGAAGGGCAAATAGGTAAAGGGACTGACTTGCATTTTCTTGCCGGTCTCAGGATCCCTTAGCCAGCGTTCGGGCAGGAATTCATCGGGACGGGGATAGAAAATAGGATCCTTCATGAGGACATTGGCGCCCATCAGGACAGTAGTTCCCTTGGGCACATTATAACCAGATAGCACCACATCGCTGGGACATGTTCTCATCGTTCCCAGGCCATTGGGATAGTAGCGTAGTGTCTCCTTTATCACAGCCCTCAAATAGGGCATATCCTTCATGGTCTCCTCATTGAGCAGAGTATCCTTAGTGGGCATAATCCTTAGCAGCTCCTCTCGCAGCTTCAGCTGCTTCTCCGGATGCTTGGACAGGCACAACAAGACGGCTGCCAGAAGTGTGGCAGTAGCATCCACTCCAGCAAAGAGGATGTCCAAGCTCATGATCACGGCCACTTTGGGATTGATCTCCATCAGACGCTCCAGCATACTGTTATTATTGATATTTTCCCCCGCTGCACGACGCTTTTCCAGCACCTCCTGGTTTTCCCTAAGTATTTTCTGGGCCACATCCAAGCTGTCGTTTAGGGTTCTCTTCATTTTCCGGTAAGTGGGCGTGGAGATGATCTTCCACATCGAAGGCTGGAAATCCAAGCTAAAGGTCAGTCGGAAAATATCCCTCGTAGTCTGGAAGAGGGTCATGGCATCGGGATTATCTCTATTCTTTCTGATCAAACCCATTTGCCTGTCAAAGGCCACCAGGGCCAAGGACTCGAATATCATTCGGCTAACTTCATCCATAAAGTTTTCGGGCACTTCCAAGGTCTTAGGATTGCGTATTTCTTTGATTCTTAAAGGGAAAAAAATTAATATTGGGAATAAAAACAGGAAATGTATCTAGTTACCTTTCTATAAACTCATTATTTATGTTGGACAAGGGTTCGTAATACATTCTCAAGCCTCTGGGTTGCATAAAAATCGGATTCATGGCTGAACGGAGCTTGCCCCAAGATTCATCTTGTCTGAAGTTATGTTGAGTTATTATTTAAGAACAATTTTTTTGTTTTCTAATAATCTTACGAGGCCACCAAACCCTGCACTTCTCCATAAACATCGGGTCGTACATGAGTCCGGAAATATACTATCGAATCCAGGCCATCGCGATGTGGCCAGATTCCTTCGTTGCGGAATACCATCTCTATATCCTTCGTATTGAATGTAGTGACCCAATCCTTGCGTCCAAACATTCCTGGCATTATAAAGATGTCGCCATATCGCTTTCTCATTGTTGTAGTATAATCCGTAACGGAGGCGTTGAAGAATTCTCCGCCGGGCATAAAGGCCCTCATAAACTTGAGTTTACTTGGACGTGGGATCTCGTTATACGCTTTCAATTCCTCAGAAACCTATAATTAAACAATTTTAATGTTTTTTCATTTATTCAAACAGGTTTATTGGAACTTACATTAGCTTTCAGCTGACTCTGTGCCAAAGCTGAAGCCGATCTCAGAGATTGTAATGGGCCTGTGGCTATGGCCAGGCATCGCACACTGTTCAAGGTATTCATTCTGCTGCTAACAAACTACTGGAAACCTGTAGGCACACGACCTACGATTTTATAGACAACTCTTATCTCTGAAATGTACAAGTTTAGAGAGAGTCAAACACAGAGAGCAGAGCTGAAAGCAAAGCTCTCAAACCAAAACAAAACAAAGCATGACTTGCCAGTTTCTTATCAAGTATAACACATATCATCATGATTTGTCTACCTCAGTCAGCAGAAAATAAAGCTCACAGCTGATCAGGAGAACTTGTAATCAAAGCAACAGTTAAGACCACGAGAATACTTATTAGATAATAATATTTTATAATAACAATTACTACTTTTTTATTCTAGAACAACTTTTACTACATATTTTTGACAATACAACTTTTATATTCCAATATTAATTTTGTATTATATAACTGCTAATTTATTACACTTCTTATTTATTAAGACCCTACGATTTTTATGCAATGCGACTTATTATTCCATTGCCATTTTTATTCCAATACTATATATTTGATTCCAATACAAATTTTTACTCCAATACTACTTATTGAATCCAATACAAATTTTTGCCCCAATATTACAGCTTTATTCAAATATATAGTTGGAATTGGAATTGGAATAATATAGGAATAAAGAGTGGCATGGGAATAAAAAATCGCATAATAAATAAGCAGTGTTGGAGTTAACAATTTGTAATGATTTCAATATTATTGTATTTGTATTGTATTGATTCCAGTAAAAGTTGTTTACTCCAATATAACTTATTAATTCAAATGTAAGTATTTTATAACATAACATCTTTATTCCAATACTCATTTTTTATTCCCATTCTTCGTTTTTATTCCAACACTAAATTTTTTATTCCAATAGCTAATTATATATAAATTACTTATTTATTACATAATATTTCAGTATTTAGTTTTTATTCCAATTCTACTTTGTTATTCCAATACAATATTTCTCATTCCAAAATTACTTTTTTTCCCAATAGTACACAACTACTCCACAAAGTACACCAATAAAGACTTTCGAAATAATTTCAGACGCCCCTTATTATTATGGCTTTTTTAATGATATGTCTTTCATAATAAAAAAAACCCATCTTATTATCTTGAAATTAAATTAAATTATAAATAAATCTAATTCCAACCAATTTCAATTCCAATTTTTAAAGCATAAATAGACTAAGTAAAGCCAGAAAAGCAGCAGAGAAGCCAAAACCCAGGCCCCATTGATTTGCTGCTTAATTTTCAATTTTACGGCTGTTTTACGAAATTAGCCGCTAATTAAATTTGCATTTTCCAATTGCCCAAATTGGTGCACACCTGACCAACAACGCGGCCCAAAACACCCACCGAAACCACCGTAACATTACCCGAGCCACCGTTGGTTGCACCGTTTAAATGTTATTCGGCTTTCGGCTTTCGGCTCTCCCAATTAAAAATCAATTTCGAAAAAAGCCAAACAGAGATAACAGAAGTCGCGTGTGGTAGGAATGAAAAATGGTGCTACTTAAAACTAATCTTATCTTGTGGGAAAATCGTTAAAAAGCGCAATATATTTCATCAGCCAATTTGGATTTATTTTTAGTAATCTAAATCAGAGAACTTGAAGCGGAAGGGTATGGCGGCTTCCATGATAAAGAAAGTTTTGTAGGGACGACTGGCATCGTAGTTGAACTCCACCTGGAAGTTCCTGATCACCTTGGCCACACTGGTCTCCACTTCGAGGTCCACCAGCCTCTTGCCAATGCACATCCGAGGACCAAAACCAAAAGGCAGATAGGTAAAGGCATTCATTGGCGTCTTTTTGCCAGTTTCAGCATCCCGGAGCCAACGCTCGGGCAAGAACTTTTCAGCCTGCGGATAGTAATTGTTATCCTGGAAGAGCACATTCGATCCCAGGACCACAGTACTATCCTTGGGCACATTATAACCCGAAAGAGTGACATCCGTGGGACAGGCTCGCAGGTTACCCAAGCCATTGGGATAGTAACGCAGAGCTTCCTTAATCACAGCTCTCAAATAAGGCATATCCTTCATGCTCTCCTCATTGAGAGCTGTGTCCTTTGTGGGCATTATCCTTAGGAGTTCTTCGCGTAACTTTGCCTGCTTCTCTGGATATTTGGCCAAACACAGCAGCACAGCCGAGAGAAGATTGGCTGTGGCATCAACTCCAGCAAACAGAATGTCCAGACTCATTATTACAGCCATTTTGGGATCCACCTCCATCATCCTTTCCAGCATGCTGTTGCTATTAATTGTTTCGCCAGCCAGACGACGCTCTTCCAGCGCATCCTGCGTCTCCTTCAGCAATTTCTGGGCCACCGTTAAGCTCTCGTCCAGCAAACGCATCATTTTCCTGTAAGTGGGCGTGGGAAAGACCTTCCACAACGAAGGCTGGACATCCAACTCGAAGACATATCTCAAGGCCTCCTTTGATTGCTTGAACAATTTCAAAGCATCGGGATTATCTCGGTTCTTGCGGAGGAGACCCATTTGCCGATCGAAGGCCACCAAGCTGAGGGAATCAAAGATCAGGCGGCTGATCTCCTCCATAAAGTTTTCGGGAACTTTCAGGGTTTTGGCATCTCTTACCTCTTTGATGCTAAAAGAGAATGAAGCTAGTTATAAAAATATATATTATTTAGAAAGAAAGTTAATTACCGCTCAATAAACTCATTGTTTATTTCAGAAAGTGGTTCGTAGTAAGACTTTAGACCCTTTGGTTGCATAAAGATAGGATTGAGGGCTGAACGCATTTTACCCCAGGCCTCTGATTGTCTAGAAATTATATAAAATTAATTATTCAAGTTTTAAATATTAAATCAAAATAAACTCACGCAGATACTAAACCCAACATATCTCCATAAACATCGGGTCTTTTGTGAGTGCGAAAATAGGTAAGGGAACCAAAGGTCTCTCTGTTTGGCCAATTTCCCTCATTACGGAAAACCATGGCTATATCCTTGGGACTAAATGTGGTCACCCAGTCCTTTCTGCCAAATACTCCCGGCATTATGAATATATCACCATATCGCTTCCTCATTGCCGTGGCAAAATCCACTATAGAAGCACCATGAAACTCGCCGCCCGGCATGAAAGCTCGAATAAATTCCAATTTTCCGGGACGCGGAATCTCACTGTAGGGCCTCGCCTCTGTGGTCGCATTATCAGTCACCTGCAGTTAATAGTTTTATTAGATTTTATAATTAAAATATTTATTAAATAAAGTTAGAATTATAAAAAACTCACAAAAGCTTGGGCTGCCTGTGTGGCAGCTGACCTCACAGAGCGCATTGAAGAGACAGCCCGCTGCGAATTTTGATAAATATTCATTATATTTTTTATATATTTTCTATTCCGACTGCCTCCTCTGCAATCAAACAACTGAATTTTGGAGCAACAAAAACTGGCCTTTTATAGACTCACCTTATCGGAGTAGAGTCTATATAGTATAAAGTATATAATGAGTGAAATAAACAAAGCGAATAAGCTAAGCAAAACAAAATAAGTAAAAAAAAACTCTCAGACTCCGAAAATTGCCATTAAGCATGACTTTCAGTTCTATATCAAGTATACGTCCAGTTGGTTTTAAATTAAGTGTATCACGATGATAATTAAGGCTAAAATCAATGAGAGATTAGGAGGATAAGAACTAGAAACAGTTCGTCACGGTAAATCCTTTGATACCCTTTTTACTTTCAAGGAGAGGAATTTTGTAAATAATTAATAACTTATAATAGAGGTAAAAAATGAAGCTTCAATCTAATGTAATTCCCTAAAAACAAAATACACAAAAATCCCTAAACAACTTCTTGTTAATTTAAAGCCTTTATAATAAAGGTAAAATCTAAAGCTTTAATCTATAGTAATTCCCTAAAAAATTATACAAAAATCCTTTAACATATTCATGATAATACAAAGCCTTTAAGTAACCTTTCCTTTTGCATATTAAACTCAGATTTTTATAATCCCAAAAGGATATGACAGCTCTGGGAAAAAAACGAATGCCTGAGATCCCAAGACTTGGCCAAGAAGTGGCAAGGCTGCCCCCAAAACAAATTACTTCAGCCGAATGCGATCCGACAAGAGGCTGTAAATCTTGGCGGGCATTGTTGTGCCATATCCTTGCGCCATGTACTCCATGTACATCTATATATATATATATATAGTATATCCTTGCCGCCTCCCATGTGCATAATCAGTGCACTCAGGCAGCGCACAAAAGGCGAAGCGGAGAACAGAACCCAGTTATGTTCAAGTGTCACCAAGGCTGGCCGCAACTGTCGGCAATAACAAACCGAGTGTCGAGTCGAGTCGAGTTCCAGGAGAAGGAGTTCCTTACTCCTTCCCTCCCTTCCCTTGCCTTCTTCCTGCTGTTGCGGCTCCATTTTGTACCTGTTTGCGACATGCACGGTGTCCTTTCATTGCTGCTGTGCAAGTGCGTGTGGAGTTGCAGTTGCTCATTTTTGCCGCACATCGCACATGGCCTAAACCAGCTGCCAACTGCCATCTGCCAACTGACATATCTCTCTCCTGCTTCCACTCTCTCTCTTGAATCCTGAATTTCTGAATTCAGTCTTTGGTTTCATTGGAGAGGAGAGGGATTTTTCCTTTTGTTTCAGTCGCCGGTGAAAGGTTTTTAAATTTGGACTGGAGCACCCTCGAAGCTGCCTTCGGCAAGTGGCATTACATCCTGCCGCCCAGCTCCACCTCCACTTAACCGTTGGAATTTCTCACGTGTGCCGGTCGTCTTTTGAAGCCCCGAGCTGAGCGCATCAGGCGCAACGACTTGAAGTGTTTATATTCCATGCCGGCAACTTTTATCCACAGTCCCAAGGATACTGGGAAAAATTAGTGAAAGGTTTGGTAATATATTCAAATTAAATTTATTTCAGTAGTAAGTTATTTTTAGGATTGTTTATTTATTGAGTTATCAAAGAATGCTCAAGTCTTTAGAAGCTTTAAGTAATTGTACCATAGGTAGTCTTTAGCTTAACATATTTATTAAGTTTTGTAAATTAACAGTTTTCAGCTTTATATTTTTATTAAAATTTTGTAAATTAAGAGCTGATGAATACAATAATTAATAATAATTGTCATGGCTTTATAATTAGTTTAGCAAAATCTCTGATAGTCTTAGGTACAACTACAACTTACAACTATCTTCTTAAGCTGATTAATCCTTAATTACTAGATCATATAGCAAAAACCAACAGAAAATAACCTTAAATTGGAATGTCATAAAACAAAAACCCACAAAAAATACTCTAAAATTTAAATATTGTTTCAGAGTTTTTAAAATACTTCATAATCCAGATTAAACATTTTTTCCAGTTCACCTTCAACAGCATTTGTAGCCACATCTAGATCCTTGGCTACAACAGGAACCGCAGGAGCAGAAGCAGAAGCAGAAGCAGAATCAGGAGCAGAAGCAGAAGCAACAACAGCTAAAGCAGAAGCTGGAACGCAGCAGCAGCAGCACACAGTTGCCTTGTTTATGGTAATTACTTCACAAATCTTGCAACTTTTTAATTAACTTAATTTGCTTGAAATGCAACAACTTTGCCAGCGTGTGTGCGTGTGCGTTCTCTCCATGTGTGTGCAACACACAATTTTCCACAAAAATGAAACTGCATTTTATGTGTGGCCTAAATGCTAGTGCTGCTGCTACATAGCTGTTGGTCATCAAATCAAGTGATTGCCCGGCACACAAGGTACCTAAGACTCGGCTGGACATGTGGTTAACGCTGTTTTTCCATGTCATGTCAGCCGCCTGACAACTCTCCATGTTCGGATG
The DNA here is from genome assembly GCA_008042575.1 of Drosophila watanabei. NCBI lineage: Eukaryota > Metazoa > Arthropoda > Insecta > Diptera > Drosophilidae > Drosophila > Drosophila watanabei. The sequence goes on from VNJS01008390.1 coordinate 8,145, forward strand.
CGGATGCGGTTGGTTGGGTGGTTCGGTGGGTGTTTAGCTGGCAGCCTTCAAATGCAATGGCCAACGAACGGGCTACCGACCAACGACGCACATTGTCAAAATCTGTCACTTGGCCAGGCAACACTTGTGCATGCATATAGTGGTGGTAGAGGGGGAGGAGTGACTCTCCCACATTTCCCACCTTGCCGCCTCACACCTGGCCTAATGAGCTGTCAGCAGCCATGGTTGCTACCAACTGAGCAAAGGAACCGCAAGATTTTGCAGACACTTTTGGTCTAAACACTAGGAAAATGCAGGCACAGAGGTTGCTGCTTATTATATAAACTTTTTCAAGGGTTAAAACCACACAAAGACGTTGTTTAATTTTTCTTATATATATATAGTTTCTTTAAAAATATTTTTACTTAAAACCCTGAACGCCGCACAGTCTGTTTTGAAGAACTATGTTTAAGAAACTAATTAATTTAGAGCTTGGGTTTAAAATGGTAAAGTAAGTCGCTTTTATAAGCTGTCTGTATACCAAATTTCATTTCGATAAGACAAATATTAAAACCTAAAGTTAATTTTAAATTTTTATCTTATATATTTCCCCTAGGCAACCCTTAAAAGTAGGCAATGATTAATTAACCAAAACTTATAGACCTCAAATTCAAAATTACTTACTTAAAACTCCCTTACTTTTAATTAAACTTCACTAAAGTTAAACCTAAAACCCCTTAAAATGCTTCATTAATTATTTTACCTTCTGAATACCTTTATTGAACCTTGGCTCACTTCACATAGTATACACTTTATGGCCAGATTTGTCCCTTGTGTTTGTCTTCTTGGCCAAAAGACTAAGACCTTTCAGCACATACAGCAAGTGCAAGTGTCGTTTGAAGCCACAGAAGTAGAGGCAGAGCTCTTGGTAAATTCTGTTTATAAACTGTGAACTAATCTCGTATAATGGTTTCCTTGGCATCGATCTGGCCAACATTCCAAATTTTGGCAATCATCCATGTGGCTGCCTTTGAGCCGTATTTGCAGCAGCAACAACAACAATTGCGTTAATTTGCAGGCCAGAATTAACAGTTGTTGTGGCCAAAACAAGAGCAGGAAAAGTGGCAATAGAGGACTTAAAAATATATGTATTATAATTTAATGTAAATTATTTATTGTAATATGAAATCATTTTGGAATTATGATTGTTTGTATATTTATTAAATAAAATTTTATTAATATAAAAGAAAAGGAAAGGAAAAAAAGAAAGTAAAGGAAAGGAAAGAAAGGATTTGTTCATGAAATTCCTGGCTCTATGAATTTTGGTTAAGCTTTTAATAATGCTATCCTCTACCTCCTTTGATATCACACTTTCCTAGAAAAGAAGTCTTAATTTTTCTCAGTGTTTGTAAGCCTGCCCTTCGACTGTCCAATGCAAACTTCTCTGCTACCGATTAGAGTCACATGACCAGGCCCATGCATAATTACCAAAAACCCTTTGTCCAGGCAAAACTCAGATGGTATCGAAAACCAACCGAATACCAAAGAACTTGGGCTTTAATTGGTAAGAGTAGTTTCGAATAGGACGTGTATCTCTGACCCCTACCAAAGCCAATAAAGGAAATCCATTAAACCGCTAAATGCCCGCTGGTTGTGTTAAGCCCTTCGTCACTTTGTTTGTTTGATTGACCGCGACTAATTAATAAATTGCGGCAGTTCGACAATGTTTAACTTGGCTGGCAAAAAAAAAAAAAAAGAGAGACCCGCATAGTTGACTTCTCACACACACACTCGCAGAATACAGGCAGAACATTTTGTTGATTAAATTATAATAAGCGGAGGCAGCTCTTCAGAGCTCTCTTAACCCCCGGGCCTCTCTCTCTCCCTCTCTCTGTCTCTCTCTCTCTATATAAGTCAACAATTACAATTATGCTTTGATGACCGTATGACCAGCACACATTAATTTATAATTTGTTCAAATTATAATTGCCGGGCCATAACTGCAACAGCGCACGCCAGTGGCATTTGGGGCATTAACATTAACACCCTGGGGACATGACTAAGCCCCTGACACAGCATACGGACTACTGTCCAGAGGGACGTAGGTCTAAAGGGGGCTTTACACACAAACACACACAAATTTAACCTCTTCAATTGACCGGGCCTCTTTGAGGGGACGGGGGTTTGAGCGGATTGTTTGTCTGTTGACCTTCATGACGTCGTTGTCGTTGTCGTCGTCACCACACACACGGTCGCTCTCATCTCAGTGTTCGTGAGCGAGCGAGAGGTGCACTCAAGGGTTGCACTCACGCCCCGCCTGTCCGGCTGTCACTCCGTTTTTCAAGGGGCTTTTCCAGCCGCCCGCATACCCTTTACACTGATAAAGTGTTGTGGGAGAGGGGTGCCGTTGTGGGAAAATATCTTGCAAGGAAAGGGTATTTAATTCACTTAAGGGAATCGGGGTTTAAGGGAGATTTATGGACAAAGAAAGTAAGAATTTTTGAGTTAAAAAGTATTGACAAAATCAGAAATTTCATGGGAATTGATTATAAAAACTTTGTAATCTTTTGTATGTAATTTATGGTAATTTAATAATGTAATATAAGCTATTTTTTTCATTATTATTAAATATTTATCAATTTATGTGTATAAAAATAAACATTATTTCATTATTTAAGAGAATTTAGTTTACTTAAAAAATTTTGCTTTCTTATGAGATTAATGGTTAAAATAGCCAGGTTTTTTAATAAAAAAGTATTGCTTACATATTAATTATTACAATGTATAAAGGTTATTTTAACTATTGATCCACAATTGAAAGGAATTGTACGAGATTTAATAGAGAAAAGGAAATATTAAAGTTGGCTCTGATATATATTTCTGAACTTATTTAAAGCGTTTAAAAATATATAAACTTTTGCTAATGCAGTTTTTTAAACACTTTTTATTTTACAAAAACAAAACATTTAATAAGATACTTTCTAATTTTTCAGGAGCAATTTATATTTTATAATTTTTCAGGTGCAAGCCAAATTTCTTGTTTTTATTTTTAAACAAAACATCGCTTTAATCATTTTTAAAACTGAATAAAGACCTTATAAAAATTGAACTAATTTTTAAAATAATTATTAGTCACTTAATATTAGAAATAAAAATGTTTTTTAAAAAGTATTATACATTGTAATATAAATATATTTATAAGCTAACTCTAAACCATAATAATTATTTTTACATATATGTATTAAATGTTCTAACTTTGGCGTAAATCTATTACTAATCGAAATCAGAAGACTAATTAGTAAACATATAAAACTTTGAATGTTTCGGCATTTTTAAATATATTGAAATATTTAATGTTAAAAAGTAGTTATTAGTTATATCCTTCAAGACCAAAAGGCAGCTTCAAGGACAATATAATTTCAACTTTAAATTCAACTCAAATATATTTAACTATCAAAAGTAACAGGTATCCATCAGTTGCCATCTTTCGTGTCTCTTTTTTAATTAACAGAAGATGACGCATTCGATCTAAATTGAATTATTTACTCGGTTTTTATGAATGAATCGCTCGTAAATGATTCAGCCAAGCACAGCCGGCACAAGTGTCACAGAAATAGTGCTTCGAATATGTATCTTTAGTTCATTCAATAAATGATTATTTATGGGATGTAGCGGCGGCTTGTGCCAGTGAATTCCGGTTAAAAGTAACTCTCTTGGAAACCGAGCTCATTAATTTTTCGGGACAAGCGGCAGCCCCCTCGTTTGGCCCCCTAGTCGTATTTTTCCACCGAAAAGGTGGAGTTCAAATGGCAACCGAGCAGAAGATTTCTCAATTGTCGCTGCGGCGCCCAGAGGGTATGACAATTTAATTAATTAACGGCACAGAACTCACTTTTCAACATGTGCCAGCGGATGGCAAATGGCGGATGGCACTGGGGTCGTGCTTCTTCGAAGGAAGGAAGCGTCGGGCAACCTAGGAGACACACATTGGCTTGGCCCCTTGGCCCCTGCTTATTATTCAGTAACCGAAAAAGCCGCAAACTGTATGGATGTGAGGCAGGGCAGCCACTTTCGATGGGTCTCCTCGAGTGGCTCCCATATCCGGCACTCTGGTGGTGGTTTTCCATCAATCATGGAAAGCAGTATCTATGCCCGCAGGCGCCTAACCCTTCGATGAACTCATTGAACTCGAATATCACATTCAATGAGGGCCCAGGCCCAACCCTCGACCCCTTGCTAATTGCATTATTTGTTATATTAAAGTCAAATTAACAGGGCAACATCATAGATAGATGGAGAGAGAGAGAGTGAGAAGGCCTACAAAATGCTGCTAACCCCCTGGAAAATTCAACTAGTAAATGTTTAATGGGCTCCGTTTCGCTTTGATGTTTGCTGGCTATCGCATTTCCCATTTCCACATTTACCATTTTCCCCGTTTTCGCCATTTAAAGCAATTTGCATTTATGTTTTTTCGGAAAATGTGTTGTGTGCCATGATGCAGGGATCAAATGGAGTTATTACATGAAGTGGCCGGCTCTCAGCACCGGAATCCACTGACCATGGTCGCAAAATTCTATTTCATAAGCGTTGCATGCCTCAAATTTTACAGCAAATAAACATTCCGCCTCGCCGCATCCAATTCTATGTGTATCTCTATCTCTATCTGTATCTGTATCTGTATCTGTATCTGTATCTGTATCTGCATATCCAGAGTGAGTGTGCGGTGTGTGTGCAAAGTGCTGCTGTGCCACAACAATTTCATTGTTTTTTGTTTGGCTTGACATAAATTACAGCGACAGCACGCAAAAGTTCAGCACGCATATTTTCCAGCTTTCAGCTATTCAGCTGTTTGGTATGCCACAGGACCCAGTATCCAGTATCCTGCATCCAGTAGCCAGGACTTTTGCATTGACATTCCCACCAGAGAGAGCACAACATTCGCTTGGGGTATACATTTTTGTCCAAAATTTTTTGCCAATTCTTAAACCGAAACATATTTTCCTGCTTTTCCATTCCCTTCCCATAGTTATGCTAATGCAAAGGACTGGCAGCTCGGAGGAGTAGCTATCACCTCTGGCCCTCTAGGAAATGTGTCAAAGATTCGACCAACACGAAATTGAATGTGCCACACGAGTTGGCTGTGGGGCCAAAACCGGAAAAGCGAAAGGATAACTCGGCCAGAACAAGTGCAAAACAAACAAGGTTGCCTCATTAAAGCGAAGCCAACACTAGCCAGGATTCATGCACTGAGGGAATTCTTGCAAAATTTTTAAGGTTTACTTAAGAAATATTTACTTATGTGCACATTGTTGAATATTATAAATATTAATTGATATAACAAATTAGAGAGTAAGTAATTTCTTTACCTTAAAAAAAAACTTACTTAAATTGCATAGGTTTTGAAATCATTTCAAAAGCTGTCTAAAAGTATGCAATGATTCCATGTAAATTTATTTTGTTTCTAATATTACTAAGCTGATTAATTTAAATAATTTGTCATTCACGCATTAACAAAAAAAAACTACATTAATCTCAAAGGTTTTGAAATAACTTTTAAGGCTGCCAAAAGTATGCAATGATATTTTAAGGCACCAGATTCTATGAAAATGTATTTTGTTTTTAACATTACCAAGCTAATAAGATTAATTATATTACATTAATTACTTAAAACATTATTTAGAAGAATAAATCATTCACGCATTAACAAAAAACTACATAAATTTCGACGGTTTTGAAATTCCCTTTAAAAGCTGTCTAAAAGTATGCAATAATATATTTAATACACAAAATACAATGTAACTATATTAAATTTTTTTAATATTAATTATTAATATTTTAAAGGGTCACAAGACAAGATACAAATGCGGCAATCAAATAATGAAAAATAATGATCATCTTAAAAATATTATAATATATTGTAGCATACTTTTAGACAGCTTTAAAGGGGCTTTTCTTTATTTTCTCCTACTCAAACCTCTCATTTTATTTCCTCGTGTAACTTGGCTGAAATGGAGACCATCGAACGTGTAAACATCAATTTGCGATTAAATATTATCGCAAGTGGAGAGCCAAAGGGAGACCGGCGTAGTCCAGAGAAAGGAGAAAGTACAAGTGCTGGCCAGAAACAAAGCATACTTATTTGGGTCACTCACGCATACACAAAGGGTAAGTGTGTATGTTCTTGTGTGTGTTTTCCCTGTTGTTGTCTCTGCACAGATTGGCGAACGAGAACTAGACGGCAATTTGGTAAACAAGTCGGCCATGACTATATTTAGGTGTCCGTCGTGTTGCCATCATAAAACCCATGCTTCCTAGCTGCCCTTCCCTTCCCTTCCCTTTCCTTCTCACTCCCTAATAAAGTGGACACTGGCTGGCATTGCATAAATTGAGACCAAGTCTCGAAAGCCAAAGCCAGATTTAGGCCAAGTCGCGTATTCGCTGCACAATACATATCTTTACGACTGAACTGGCGGGCACTCTCCTCCTCCCCCTCCTCCCCAGTGAGTAACGACCTTCCGCCTGCTCCTCCGAGGCTACGAAGCAGACGTGCAATCCCTCCTTTTCAGCCTGCAGGCTTCTTTTTTGCGTTGCGTTGCGTTACGTTACGTTGTTGGTATGCTGTGTAAGTCGCTTTTTTATGACCTTTGGCCGCACGAAAATGTGCGTAAGGCATGCGGAAGCGGCACTGGGGTCACGCCGTGGAGTGTCATCGGGTGTAAATCATATTTACAGTGGTACTGTAATTGAATTAGGCCTCGTCCCCCCATCACAGGCAGCACCAGATGCCCGCCCTGCATGGACGTCCACGAAGACGAAAAATAAAAGGGAATTTAATTTCACGTCAATGAGGGAGAGAGAGCACTTGACCTTCTCCGGCCATCGGTTTGGGAGACATTATGCTGGCTTATTTCAATATTGTATTTAGTATTGATTGAATAACTTCTTGTAACTGGTTTCTATATAGGGTGCAAGGGTGTAATTACTTAAATAAATCAAATAAAAATGTTAACTAAAAAATATGAATAATAAATGCATATTTTATTATGTATTCTGTTTTACATATTTTAATAATATTTGATAATAAACGTAAAAGATATTTAACAATAAAGTTTCACCTTCTAAATAAATCTCGCTTGCACTTACATTAGTTTATCAGTCAAGTCTCAAACCGTTTATAAAAGATATATCAACATTTTTTAAGTCAACAAATTTTCATTTAAAAATTTAAAATATATGTATGTAAAAATATAAATTAATAAATTTAAACATTTATATTGAAATTTAAAATAAATATTATATATATTTAATATTATAATAACATTTTTAATGTAGTAATTTTTATTATTTCCAATATTATTATATTTAATATCTAAACTATTATATTTAAAAAATTATATACATATTTTAAATGAATATTTTTATTAATTATATTAATATTATAATAAAATGTATAATTTATTTATTTTGATTTATTTATCTATTTATAATAAAATTTATAAATTTATCTATTTATAACATTTATCTAAATATAATATTTAAAAATTGAACTAAAGAAATTTATGTTTTGCAAACCTTTATACAAAAGGTGAAAAACTTGGTTAAGCAAAAACCATTTTATTTAAGGCTTAAACTGTATGTGAAATGGTTGCTAACTTGGATAATAGCACGCATGTTCCACATCCTGGTTCGTGTCCTTGCTGTTTTAGGTACAGTCGGCAATGCAGTTTTGAGAAAGCAGTTCACACATGTTCCACCTCCTGGTTCGTGCCCTTGCTATTTTAGGTACAGTCGGCAATGCAGTTTTGAGAAAGCAGTTCACTAAAAAGGGTTATACGAAAGCAGTGCAAAAATGTAAATTCTTATTTTACGCCGAATATTTAATGTAAAAAAGATTACAAAAAATGTGTTGGAATTAAAAATGTCTTATAAAAATATAATAATAAACACAAAATACAAAATATTGAACAATAAAAATTAACTGACTACAGTTAAATTTATAAAAAGAATTATAAAAAATATATAGATGGGAAACAACTGTTCTTTTAACGAAACAAATTAAAATAATTTCCAATTTAGGTGGTATGTACGTATATCGAGTGGAAAAGTTATATTTAAAATATAAAAACAAATATTACGCTCAATATCGTATCGAAAATATATATAAAATTTTATTTCTATTATTTTGAATTATTGAATTATGTAGTATTTAACATAAAAATATCGATATTATCAAAAAAAAACTGAAATCGTAACCAAAATTTACTTACGTACATTGCAACTTTAAAATATATATTTATGTATAAATGTCAATTATTTTATTTTGCTTTACAAAACAGAAAGCAATCAGACTTAAAAATATAAATAAAATATATATTCATAAACCATAAATCGATCTCCACTGTACTTGCCACCGCAAACCCTGTTCGGAAAATGTTTAAAGAGATGTTTTTTTCGGGTAACCTGTCATGTTTGTAATTCGATTTTAATCTCCTTGCAATTTAAGGCCCCCTTTTGGTAGCGAAACCATCATGAGTGTCAATCTTTATGGTTCGTGATCTGGTACGAGAGCTGTACTTCCTAGCGAATTCTAGCAAATTCTGGCTGCAGATCACGTAGCCGCCGCGTTGCCTTTTGGGAAAAGGTGGCACTTCCCGTTCGAGAAAAAGATCTGAGATCGGCGCCGCGATCGAAGCCGTATCGATTCAGATTTCACGGTGATCTTGTACGATATATTTTTTCGTGCATTAATTGCTTTTGAATTTTTGGCGGCGAACAAAACAAGAAAACAATTTCAAATGTAGCTCACGATCACATGTGTCTTTGCGGCCCAAAAATGGAAACGAGTGCAACAGACTTTGCCACTTTGGCACCGACTTTGGTGTCGGCGTGAATTAAATTGAGTAATTAGGCGGTGCCGGAGCCGGGACCTGGGTTTTCCAGCCCACAAAACTGGATCCCAAGATCTTTTTTTGTCTTGGCAATTATTTAGCCTGTTTTTAGCTCGGTTTTATTGCATTTCGATTAGTTTCAAATGGGTTTTGGACATTTTTGTCGCAGCTAATTAAAAATACATGCCGTGGAATTTTCGCCTTCGACTCGTTTTAAATTTTGGCCCGGCCTAAACGTGCATTAATTCAGTTAACAAGTTAATTTCTAGCCCCCGTCGGCATTGGCAACCCTTAAAAAAATATACACAAAAACCACGCCATGGCAACGGGCGAGTTTTCCATAACAAAAAGCCAAGTTTTGCCGAATTAGAGAGTCGCAGCAGAGTATTTATTGTCTTTGAAGTTGAGCTTTTTGCTTGGACGAGCAAAAGGAGCAGAGTAATCCATGTACGAGCCGGGAACGGAGCAGATCAACTGCAACGGCAGGCTCATCGAATTGCCCAGCTTGGAGGTTGTGCGGCCAGGCAAGTGCCC
>VNJS01008391.1:0-96808 GCA_008042575.1 Drosophila watanabei
TAATATCATTCAGTGTTTGTCAGTGTTTGTTAGTATGTTTGGCATAAAATAGTTAAGCTGTAGGTCATTAAAACTTATATTAATATAATAATTTTAGTTTAATACATACCTTTTTCTTCTTTCTTTTAAAATTCACTTTCACTTTGACACGATGACGTCGCAGAACTATCGGTGCAGCCTTTCGTTGCAATTTGGTGTGACCAACTTATGTTTACACAATTTGCATAACCGCGATTGCCAAAATGTATTCAACTTTTATATTATATTAAAATTAAGTTAGTTATTAACACAACATAATTTGACAGTTCGGAAAAGTTGAACATGATTTTATCATTTGGTACGCAGACCAAACACAATTTTAAACCATACTTATATACATTTTTATTTTTAGAATTAATAATGAGATTTGAAAATGATTGCAATGTATTTGTTTTAAATAGTTAAACGTTTTTTATTATTTTAAATTTAACCTGAACCGGAGAAAATATTCTCTTTTATTAAATTTGTTTAAATAAATTTTACTTAAATGAAATAGACACAAAATATACTTTATATCTTTGCCGATTACGTTCAAAGAATTTTACATAGTTTAAAAAGCAAATCATAAGATACATGTGAAGAATTAAACTGTTTTATCATCGCATGTCGCATTAAAAAAAAAAAAACAAATTCCTAAAGGGAAATATTGCCCAGGGCAAACGGCTCTGAATTCTTTCTTTACCGGAGCAGCGGCCGATTCAGGTACCTGAATCGCTCGCTTGCCACCTTAATAAACCGAGCATCATACAAAAAGCCATCTCCGTTCAAAGCTGTTTTCTATCCTGAATCGTTCAGCGCATGAAGCAAAGTCCGACTGGGTCACTCAACCAGAGCACCCCTCAGCCCATAACCCCTTCCCCCCCTTTTGCGCAGCCACCCGCTGCAGGGCGTTACGGATGCGTCACAGTGCATATTTTAAGTTGGCTGATATAATACCGAGGAGGCCCCGATCAGGCCCCTAGACGGCGGCCACTCAAGCGGAATACGTAGCAGCTTCCAAGAATGCCCGCTATGCGGGGGTGTGACGTCTCACCATACATACATATATATTATATAGTACGTCCGAACCCACATCCATCGCTGATATTTCATTGAGAAATTCTCTCTCACTCCGCTGTTTGTTATTCTGTCATCACGATATTGTCTCTTGGCGGCAATTGCGACAATTCTTTGGGCTGCGTCACGGTTTGTTATGGTTTTCCTCTGCTGTCTTCTGTATTTTTGCTATATTTTGATTGAATAAACGACATAAGACCCATGTGTTTGCTTGTGATTTATCAGCTGTTTAAATATGGGGGCTCTGGGAGAGATGATTAACGCGGGTAATCATTTGTCGATTTACTTGTTTAAATATAATAATCTATAAGCCAGACTGTTACATCAATAAAATGTGAATTAATTATTTGTGGGCACTGAACAGGGCCCGGCAGCTTTACATATTTAATAGCTAACTTTGCATACACCATTAATAAGGGGGAATGAATTTTGAATAAATATATGAACACTGGCTGACTAACGTTGGGATTCTGGGAAATGGTCAGGAAAATCAAAGAAAATTTCCATGGCCAGATTCGTAATCGGAACTCGAGCAAAAACCAAACAGAGGAAACTCAAAGTGGTTTTGGCACTTATCCAATGGATTCGTAATAATCAGTACCCCTGATTTCCGCAGCAAATAAAATTGCAAAAAAATAAATATATATGTATATATAAACCTAAAGAGCTTGAGTGCCATCATCGATGTATTGTAATTTATAGAATGCAAATCAGACGGCAAGATACTGATTGTGATTGCGTTCGTCTCCCGCATTTATCACACAGAGAAATTGGTTGATAAATTAATTAAATATGTATAAAATATAGTTCTTATATCAGAGTATATAAATCAGGGATTTATTCAAACAACCAAGTACTGGAAAATAATGATAGTGAGACATCAAAGCCTGGAATAGGTATATATTATATTTAAAAAGTAAATTCTAATAGCTGACCCTTTCTAAACACAAAATTTTCCCTTAACTCTTTAAAAGTATAATTAAAATTTACATTTTTTTCTCTGTGCACTTGCAGTTCCAGTTCACAAAATTCCCCAGCGTGCTGAAGGCTGGACATTGCCACGGCGGAGTGGCCACCGCCCGGCTGGAGAACCAGAGCGCCCTGCAAGACGCCGCCGGACTGGTGAGCGGTGCCGGCAACGATTCGCATTGTTATTGCACCATCGAGCCCTACATCGATGCCAAGTTCAGCGTGCACATCCAGAAGATTGGCAACAACTACAAGGCATTTATGTAAGTGACCGCAGACAGCCCAACCGCAGACAGCAATCCCGTCCACAATGCGGATGGGAATTGGTATCGTTTGGGGGGGGAGGAGGGGATAAAGTCGAGTGGTCCGACCTTGAGTTCGATTTCCATTTCGAATGAAACTGTCAGCGGACAAAAGCGGCCGCCTGGCTATTGGCAATTATCCGAAGAGTTCATTGTTTGCCGTCCAAAATGCGGCAACGGGTTCAAAGATCTCTTTCTCTATATCTCCCTTGATGTCTCATCGCATTATCCAGGCTTAACATATTGTGCTCATTATGTCTTTGCTCTTTTATGTTGAACAGGCGCAAATCCATCACCGGCAATTGGAAGACCAATCAAGGCTCAGCCATGCTGGAGCAAATCACCTTAACCGAGAAGTACAAAAGCTGGGTGGATGAGGTAAGTAAATTAACACTTAAAGACATTCAATAAAAGATGGGAATTAAAGAGACTCTATTAAGTTAACTAAAGGTAGAGTAAGTTCTATTTAAAACTCACTTTAAGGCTAACACAATTCAAGTTCCCGCTTAACCAAAACCATTAATACCTCGCATTCTAAACCAAGTCAGGGAAATCCATTCCCATTCCCATTCCCAAGCCTAAGCCCAAACCCAAGCCCAAGCTCTGGCTCTGGGTTGTCGCATTTATCAAATTTGGCCAATCAATATGGCTAAGGAAAATCGCTTTAAATTATTTGCGGCATTTTGGGTGCACAATTTTGATTTTCGGCCGAGCTGCGATTATCCCCGAGGGGCCTTCCACAGCACAAGGAGACGTAGAGAACCAAAGCCGTAGACCAGAAATCATAGCCGAGACTGACGTCAGACCTCTCTGTCAGTGCCCTCGAGTGGCGGCGGCATAGCTTTAATTAAAGCTCATGAATATGCAAATCGGATTTGAGCGATGAGGTAACGGGATTTACTCTCTCGCCCACAAAACAATTCCTGGCAATGGGCGCCTCATAATTGCCATTTCCAAATGAAGTGCAAAGCATTCGGAAACACGGGAACCCCATCGGTTTTGGCATTTTATCAAGGCCTCATAACTGCCTTCAGCTCAACTTCCTTTCAGTGGTTACTCTGAGTCATAGAGAGGCATATATGCGACACAAAGTGCATTAATTAATTGCACTTTACTGTCGCTGAAATATTTCTCATTCATTCGTTAGATAAGACTGCCGGAGTCTTGGGTTACATGCCGAGAAAAACGATTTGATTTTTCCCTTAAAGAATGACACTGCAATATTTTTCAATTAATGTTTGTGGAATCTTTCGAGGAATAAATATTTGTTGAAGATGAAAGAACTGTTCATTCATTAATAGGGGAAAGCAATAAAGAATTTTAAGAATTTATAATATGTTTTATTTAATTAAAAAATTCAATAAACTTTGGATTTTGGTATACATTTTAAAGGTGCTATAAATATACCAAGTTTAAAATATAATGTACTTTTCTCTGAAATTATTTATTTGAATAAATTATAATTATTAAAGGAAAATGCCGCAAAGGTTTCAAAATTCAATTATTATTGCATTTTTATGTTTATGGTAGTTATCTTTAGAAATTTTGTAGAATTCCAAAATATTTATTGTAATATTATCCAAGATGTTTTCTTCCAATCTTGCAGATCTTTTAAGTAGACAAAGTTTTTATATTGAGGTGTTATGCACTCCCTCTCTTTTAAAAATTATATTTCCTCTTTGCTGTAACTCCAAAAGTGATATATTTAATATCTTCAAAACCTGATTTAAATGCTGAACTCTTAGTTTAAGATACTTTCCGCATTTTCCAATTAATATCTGACAAACACTTTTCCTTGAGTGCACTGATAAGTGGGTGTTTCGTCAACATTGCGCGGCAACGTCAGCGCTTTTCTGGGCAAGTCGGAATCGGAATCAGCATCGACATTAGCGTTAGCATTAGCTTTAATCAAAACAAACTGTGTAATTAAAACCGGCAGCAATTGCAGCACAGGCGAAGCCCACACAGAAATGTTTGAGCCCGTTGGTTCCCGTCTGAGCAACTGACTGACTGACTGTCTGACTGCGCCTGCAATTGCATATTGCAATCGAAAACACATTTTGGGGTCATGACTCAGTCGCAGCTCTAATCGGATAATAATAATGCTCGCTGGTTTCCATTTCAGATATCCGAGCTCTTTGGCGGCATGGAGGTGTGTGGTCTCTCCGTCGTGGTGGCCAAGGATGGACGCGAGTACATCATCAGCGCCTGCGACAGCACTTTTGCTTTGATCGGGGACACCCAGGAGGAGGATCGTCGCCAGATTGCTGATTTGGTATCAGGTCGCATGCAGGTGGGTGGAAATCTGTACAAAATTATAATAAATAAATGCTCATATGATTCATGATACCTTTTAGAACGTCTGCCGGCCGAGCATGGCCCAGACAGGACCCGGAAAGCTGCCCTCCCGCTCCTCGGTCTCCTCGCGGGCTGAGAGTCCCACGGACGAGGGCATGGCACCCACTCCGCCGCTACCGGCTGGCCCACGACCGGCACCAATGGGCGGACCTCCACCCATACCAGAGCGTACCTCGCCGGCCGTGGGTTCGATTGGGCGGTTGAGCAGCCGCAGCAGCATCTCTGAGCTGCCGGAGGAGCCCTCCTCGTCGACAGGCACAGGAGCCAGCACAGTGGGTGGCGTGCGTCGCGACTCGCAGACATCGCAGGCCTCGAGCATTTCGTCGGTTTCCCGGGCTCCGGGTCAGAGGCCGGCGCCGGCCCAGAGCCAGAGCTCGGTGGTGGAGGATGCCGAGGATACCATGAAGAACCTGAGGAAGACCTTTGCGGGGATATTCGGGGACATGTAGGAAATCGCTAACAAGAAGCGCGGCAGAACGGCCAGCGAGACGAGCAGCGGCAGCGGGCCGGGCAGCGTGCCCAGCAGCGCCGGACCAGGGAGCAGTGGCGGCGGCTTCAGTGGCTCCTTCCTGGGCAAGCAGTTCTCGTTCGCCAGCGGTGGCGGCAGCAGCAGTGGTGCAGTGATCTCCACTCAGCCCACTCAAGAGCCACCAGCTGCTCCGCCGGCCATTAACAGCAGCAGCAGCGTTTCGGATAGCGGTACAAAAATTACGGATACGAATACGGAAACAGATAAAGCCGGAGCCGGAGCCGGTTATCAGCCGGTGACCAACTTTGAGCCACAGGAAAGGGTCAATCCCTTCGACAAGGAGCCGCACAAGTCGGCCAGTGGAGCCAGCATCAACACAGCTTCCTCTTCATCCTCGATGTCCTCATCCTCCATCTCATCGCGCATCAATAGGAATGGCAATGCCATCAAGTCCCCGCCACCGCCGGCGGGTCCACCACCGCCGCCACCCAGCCATGTCAGCCATGTGAGCAATGCCAACAGCTCCAGTGGCTATAGGAACAGCTTCAGCAGTTCCCTGAGCAAGGACAAGACCAGCTATGGCAACTACGGCAGCAGCACCTCGGTGGAGACCATCACGCGCATGGACACGAACACCACAAATACGGGAGCCACGGCCACGGAGGCCGGAGAGGCCAGTGGCATTACAGCCATCACCAATATTAGCAATAGTGCAGGAGCAGGGACCATAGCTCCTGTTACAGGTTGGAATTACTACAAAAATAATAAATAATTTATATTAACTACTTTAGATCGATTTGAAGGTACCATTACCACCTCGGTCACAACCAATGACTGGAGAACGGCCATTGGCATGCGCTCGGCCAGCGTTTACAGTGCACCGGCCGTGGTGACCACCACTGGATTGCCCGGAGACACCTCCGGCTATGACTCCAACTCGATTGCCTCGCAGGACGGCGGCCTCAACAATCCCAGCGAGTTGCCCTCGTACACCCGGCCCTCGTACTCCCGATCCGAGAGCAATGGTAATTATCTAGCCGTGGGCGTACTGCTGGTCAGCCTGACGCTGCGAAAGACCTAGAGGAGATATACCTATATATAATATCATGCCATTTAATCTCATCATTATCGTACTAATCAGCTACACCCCCATATATATATATGAATATTTAGAGACCAACTAAGTGTAAACGATTAATCCCTAGCTAGCCAAGTAGGCAGCCGTGTCAAAGTGTTAGCCAAAAGTAACGAGAACCAATTAGGAGTTGTATATGTGTTCATGATTTAGCCTAACTGCTTTTGATTTTCCTAGCTCGGGTTTTCTCCAAGCTCAGTGAGTAAGCCAAATATTACGTATACGACATGCGACATGCCGCTCAAGTGTTTGTAAGTCTCCTCCAGCGATGCTAAAACGCTTGCCTGCACACACACAGACACACACTCGAAATATATATACTCTATATATACAACAGATGCATAACAAACAGCAGTACAGTACAGTACAGTACACACTCGCTAGAGTGCACCGCAAACCTGAGTTCAGTTCTGGCTTTTTGGGCACGCAACCAGAGAAACAAGAGAAACAACAACCAGAAAATCAAGAAAATAACACCACAAGAGTAATCTAAGCTTTTAGTATGAAAAAAAAACAAATTCCTTAGTAATTCTAGTGCAACCCTTTTTCAGTTTTAGTGCGTCTGTGTGTGTATAGCAGTAAATGTAGAGTTATCAAAAAAGATGAGCCTCCCTTTTAAAATATTAACAATCAGTCTGGAAAAGAACTACGAATCAGTTGGCATTTTCATTCACCAAATACATTGATAAAGCTTGGTTTTTGGTAACGCTCATTTTGCTCATCCTCCATCACCAAAGTCAAGAATCGAAATGTAAGGAGACGATCGAAAAAGTTATCGTAATTATCATAAAAAAAACAGCAGATAATCTATGGTTTTTCTTTATTTTTACTTATGTTCATAGCTTATTTTAATCATTTTCAATTTCATTTTTAAGTTCTGTGAGTCTTGAAAGTGTTTCATTATATTTTAATATTTATTTAAAATTTATAAAAGCTAAATTTAAAGTATTAATTACTCTTTCGATCGTCTCCCACATACATAGAGGTAAAACTCCATTATTGGCTCACGTAGTGCTAACAATAAGTACTAAAGAAACTGCACCCACGCCAAATTGATGTGCACCCCTGTCTCCATAGCCTCAAGAGTTCTCTTACTAATTTCTAAACCCGATTCTTACAGCCTCCAAGCAGTCAGATCTGGACCTGATTTTCGGGGACAGCAAGACCACCCCAGCCTCTTATGGTAATGGCAAATATACCCGGGCCGCAGGATCCATCTCAGATGCCGACATGATCTTTGGCGGACCGCCCTCCAATTACAAGACCGATCGCTTTGGGGCAGCCAAGAGCATGAGCATGAGCTCCAGCGGAGTGGGTTCCGGCAACGGTTCGGGAGGATATAAGATCTACGATGGCATTCAGAATGCGGCATTCAGCGACTTTAGCGATTCCGGCAGTGTGAGCAGCGTTGGATCGCACACCAAGCGCTGGAGTGCCAATCGGGAGGATGATGACGAGTTGGACTTGAAGTGAAGCTAAGAGTAGGGGAGCCATCACCAAAAGCAGGGATGCCCAGGCATGGTGAATTTTCCAGGGAGAAGTCAGGCCAAGTTTGGACATACCTGAACCACAGTCACTCACAAGACATTAGACACACACACACACACTATATACCACAAGCAAACTATGGAAATCTATCTATTTTCTGCCTCTGAAGTTTCCTGGTTTCATGGGAATGAACACTAAGCATCCACACACACTCGCTCATCTTTTGGTTACTATCGTTTTCACTTTCGACTATCCCCTCATAAGCCATAAGGATACTCACCCTCATCAGCAGTTAATGCTATGTAGACACTGTAGAACACTACTAATCTCTAAATATAACCACCAAAGCAACACAATAATGCAAAGCCCATTAGATAATGTCGCCGATGACTTGACTGGTTTTGCAGCATGATATATAGAAGATGGGAATCTGGATGAAGGAGGAACCTATTTAATTACACATACTTAAAGCATTTTGAAAGATTTTCCAAAAAAATAAGAAATTATACATACATATATTATTGAGAAGAATATTGAATTATATACCAACATATTAAAACAATTGAGGAGAAGTATTCGCAAGCGTATATTACATGTTGACATGGGAGAACTTTTAAATAAATCCAAATATTAATGAATTTGTTATATATACCAACATGAGACACGTATAAAATCCTAATACTATATTAAATTAAAGACAATATGCGCAAAGTATGACAAATGACAAGGCGAATGTTTAATACTAATCTATATGCGGACATAATTATAATGGATAAATCGGTTAACGAACTATATATGTATTTGGGAATTACTATGAGCAAATGTTACATACCAAACACACGGAAACACAAACTACAAGGCTACTCACACACAAATTAAATGTTTATTAACACAAATATTATGATTATTATTATGATGTATTAGCAGTTAATGTTTACGAGCATTCAAAACGATAAAGAAGACACGGGAGACGAGTATATGAACGATATGGAAGAGTACCAAACACGACAAGCAATGTTAACCTAGGCTGAATAACGAACCAAACATATTCGAATATGGCGATCTATATATGCGGCTTAGTCGGTACAGGAAGCGGTTTGAGAACGGAATAGCTGAAGGCAATGATATTGACGGATACTTAGATAATATATATACATAAATAAATATTTATAAATGTTGCAAGCGACAACGAAGTCATATTAAACATTCAAAGTAAACGCGATAGCTTAACTCTATGATTTAGCCACAAATGTTTGATGAATGTTCTTTCGTTACGCACATGTTTGAGCATTATTTTTAGAGCAATAGACAATTTTACATACATATGTTATATATTTGAGAAAAATATAGTTACGATTGGGTTGTATACTTCTCCTTCTCTTTTATCGACTAATTATTACAGTAGAGAATTTTTAAAAAGCAGAGAAATACTTGAGGAGTCTGTTACGTTCTTACCAACTCTCTTCGATTGTAGCTATAAATATTTTAATCTAAACAAATTTACAACTATACAATGATACTTTCCACTTCATGCTATATCATCCTACCATCTCTCTCTAAAAATATTTATATATTAAATATATATGTAAGATTTAAGTGAATCTTTGGCTACGCGTACTTTCGTAATCGTAAACATCATCATTTTAATCGAACTGGCACATATTCACGAATGTTTTATAAACATATACATAAATATATTTATAACGACAAAAATGTAGAACAAATCGAACAGAACAGAAAAGTACATAAATAAATACGGGCATCAATCGAGCAATTCGAAGGCATACACACATATATCATGGCACTCGACCCACAGCTCTCACACACCATAACTATATCGTACATCAAGTGAAACCAAATGTAATGAAAGTGCTGAAAACGTAAATTGAAATTCAAACGAAATACTCAAGCATAAAGCATATAACTTACACGACTTCTAATCTGTTGCAAAATATACCAAATAAATACTCGTATTATTGTGAAAGTATAGCGAAGATATATGTATTTATATGTTGTCTGTAATTGATTCACCTTCCCCCCTCAGAGTTCCCGAAGAAAGCGAAGCCCCGAAACCAAAAATATACCCCATTTGCTACTCACAAAACTTACTGCAAATCTATATATATATATACAAGTACTACAAATTACTCCAATGAACAGCAATGGCTAAGCAAACCCCAAACCAAACCAAAACCAAAACCAAAACCAAAGTAACAATAAATGAGTTGATGATTGATACAAAAGCAAAGATCCAAAGTGTTTTCCACTCCACGCACAATTTCGCGTGCATTTACCTGCGGAATCGAGTTAGCATTGACATTAGTGGGAAATCCTTCTAGCGGAAAAACGAAGGCAGCGACGCCGGCGGCAATCTTAGGCTGATGACACCAGGAAAAACACTCTCACTAGCTCTGTCTCTGATCCGCTTTTCCAGAGCAACGAGGCCTGCCAATATAATGTACTTATACCTGCCGCTGATCTGCTCGACTACCTGCTATATGGCGGAATTATTTGCCATCTGGGCGGCGACATATATAAGGCGGTTGTTTTTCAGGGTCCCAAGGTAGTCTTCAAACACGACACATCCGTTACAGTCACACGCGATCTTCAAGATGCCACAACCAGGCTGGGATTACACCATCTTTGCTCTCTTGCTGTTCATCAGTTTCCTGCATCTTTCCAAGGCAGCCACTTATCAGCTGCAATCCTATGACTTGGATTCTGATAATGACACTATGAGCAACAACATCAGCGGAGAAGAAGACCTCGATGGGGGTGACATCGCAATCACGGAAAAACCTTTCTCCTGGCTGAGAAATGCCAATAGCATGCTGGGCGGCACCGCTGGCCATGTGGTCATCCAGGTGGCCAAGGAGCTGATCCATCGTTCGGCCGGAAACAGTCAAGTAGGTCGAAAGAAGTATGGCTAAAGTTTGTACTCCAAAATTATTTGAAAAATGTGTTTAATATGAAAATTTCTTTAACGGAAATACCTAATTTTTAAATCCCCTTATTACTTCTTAAATATAAACTCTTTCCTTATACAGGTCCTAAGTTTGAATCTAACCAATTTGCTGATCATTATCTTACTGAAAGTCCTTATCTTCACGGCTGGCATGCTGGGAGCAGGACACTGGACTGGTTATGGCAATGGCTATGGTCGATCCGCAGATGGAAGTTATGACTTTTCCCTGGGTCTAAATCCAGGAGATGATTATTTAATAACAGGATTTCTGGCAGCCCAAGGAACCGGCAAAGATGAGTGTCTGCAGGCAGCATCCTGTGCCCGCCCCAATGCAGCCTATGCCTACGCAAGGGCAGGACGACATCTGCTGGGACTAACCGAGTTAATTCAAGGGTAATCATAATTCACACTATTTATTTAATATTAAAATAATAAATTATAAAAATTGCAGTGAGGCACCTGTGGAGAAAGCCCGATATTTGGATCTCATAATCCTGATGGAGAAATCCGCCCACAATGGCTATCGAGGAGACAACTGCAATACCACCTACAAGTGCGATGGAATGCTATGATTTTACTTAAAACAAAAACACTATTTATGTATCAATTAAAATGTATATTAAATCATTAAGTTGTAGTAAAAACAAAGTGCAGGTTAGTGCTCGGTTAGCTGCTTGTGGTGTACAGTCTCAAATGGTTCAGCATGGAAATCAGATTAGTTGCTAAATATTTTAACTAAGCTATGTCTATTATTGTGTCTACTTCGGTTGCCACTCGACCGCTAATCCAGTCCATATTCTGTCAAAGGATTAACGCAGGATGTTACGGTCCACATTCAGCTGCTCCTTGCCACCGGTTATGGCCTTCACAAATTCGGGGTAGTGCAGCAGCCCGTCGTTGTTGTCATCGGCAATGAGTAAGAACTTGTCAATGGCCTCTGTGGGTGGAATAGAAATAAAATATAAATTTAAATAAAGGAACATTTTGTACACTGTATTTATTTTATAAATATGATAAAAGGTAAGTAACTATACCTTAAAAGATAAGGTTACACATTGTTTACCTATAAAGTGTTCCAACTCATCGGTGGCATTTTGCAAGTATTCATCCCGCTCACTATTCTTGAAGTAGTCATAGTTGTGATGCATGGCAGACTGAATCATCTCCAGGCCATCGAGCGCATTGTTATTGTCATTATCATGTGCCTTAAGTTAAAAATAGACTTTATAGAATTTACTTTTAAAAGTTCCAATTATTTACCTTAAACATGTAGAAGATTTTCTCCTCCTCGCTCATATCCTCCAGACTGGCCTGGACACCCATGTCCCTCAGATCATCATCAATGCGACTGTGAGATAAGAATTAGTTTATTTTCTTGCCACTAAATATTATTAAATGCGAAACTGTTGTAATAAACAAAGAATAAAGCTTGAACTTTACTTAAGAGAGGTAGATAGTTTCCAATTTTTCCCACAATCAAATTAATAAAATCTTAATGACCCCCCCGAACTCACTGCTCCTCATGGGTGAGATGCTGGTCCACTCTCCGGGTCTCGCCCCTGGGATGATGTGGGCCCCTTTTCACCGCCAAAGTGCTATCGAAGCTCTGGCTAAAACTGGCTATGCAGATGATAAAGTTCAACAGATTCGAGAAATTGCACATTTTGTACATTCCGAAAGGCAATAGATTTCCAAGCAAAACTGTGTGTTGTGTGTTGAATTGGATATTTGTGTATTTTTCTTTTGCGGGGTGGGTTTCGGTCAGGTACCAACTGTCAGATGGCAATGTCAAAGCGGTTTTTCCAATGCGCAGGCGCTGCAGTTGTCAAAATTCAAACATCATAGCAACCTCGGCGGCAAGTGTCTAGAGTTTGTTCAATAGAAGTTGCCAAAGTTAAAAAAGTATCAGCACTGTAGACCCCTCAAAAAACACAAAGCGTTTAAATATTTGTTACACTTTTCCAATAAAAAATGTGCGAAAAATATTGCGACAAGTTTGAGACCTTCAATCCGGAGGTTGAGTTTGCCAAGTTCCAGAAACGGAAGCCAGTGGTGAGGACAGCCCAGCTCTATGAGAATCTACACAAGCGGGAGGACATCAAGTGTCCCTGTGAGTATGGGAATGTCTTTTGCAGAAACTCTTGTCATTATTAAATTCCCTCATCTTTTTTGTTTAACCTTTTTAGATGCCTTTAAGGGCTATGGCGTGGAGACGGACACTAATACTATGTACAGAACCTGCAACTCGGAGTACGGTTACTATGCCCCCAATGCCTATACCATTCCCAAACGCTACTATCCGCTGCCCCAGACTTTCTCCAACGAAGTGACCCGCTTCGGCATGTATCGCAATTTCTCCCTTAACACCCACATTGATCGCACTTTCTATTGAGCCAATGGAATCTTAAAGGTTTATACTCCGTTTTATGGGTTTTCAGTGCGATTTTCAAATTTTATGCTGGTCAACAAGTGAAATATCTTTGTCGAAAACTACTCTTTAACACATTAAGCAGTCGCAAATAACGCAAATTAATGAATAATAAATTTTAAAATGTAAAAATCCAATCCCTATAAAGTTTGATTTTAATTACAATCTATATAATATTTATATATATTATTTGGAAATGAAACATTTGCCTACATAAAGCACTCTTATAAAAATTAATCAGTACAAAATGTAAAAAAAATACTCGCACAAATGTTTCCAGCTCTGATTATCATGTTTTTTCAAGTTCTTCGTTAAGTTTTCTACGTTTACAAAAAAAGAACAAGCATAAAGACACCATAAAAACACGATACCAATGCAAATGTTTAAATTTAAAGTAAATCAAGTGAACCCACCGCCGCGTTTTATCTGCAAGCCGCCAAAATGAGGTGAGTATTTGGATAAGTTCGATAAGTACCGAGCACTGAGTGCTGTCTCCAGTGAAACCAAGACACTACTCGATGCACTGCTGTGCGAGATCTACGGCCGGCAGGAACAGTTGGCCCAGAGCATGCGGCACTCTGGCAAGGATCAGCGGAGTCCGAAGGAGCAGAAGGGACAACTGGCTCGTATGGTCAGCGGCATGATCGGCAATCAATCTGA
Source organism: Drosophila watanabei (assembly GCA_008042575.1). Taxonomy (NCBI): domain Eukaryota; kingdom Metazoa; phylum Arthropoda; class Insecta; order Diptera; family Drosophilidae; genus Drosophila; species Drosophila watanabei. The sequence continues at coordinate 13,870 of VNJS01008391.1, forward strand.
TTTGGAACGCCTAAATGTGCGCAAACTCATCGATGTTTGCGCTATTCTCAAGGTGGAGATCCTGATGATCGGTTATCTGCTGGAAAAAGTCCTGATAGCCAGGGATCGATTGCAACGCCATCAGGAGGTGCTTTGCGAATTCGTTACCGCTGTGCTCGTCGTGGAGAGTGGTAAGAATAAGATAAGATTTAAACTAAGAAGAAGTTCTTTAGGTGGTTATTTATTAAAGCTAACATGAGGTTAAACCTAGGGTTAGACTTATTTTAATATTTGTTAACTTGAAGTTTAGGATAGTTCATTTATAACATAAGGTGTAAGATTGGTTATTAATCTTAGTTCAGAGTTTAGGTTATATTACGTAGATAACAAAATGAATGTGAAGTTTACTAAGCCTGCTTATAAATTCCAAGCCATTATTTCTTGATAAGGAGGCAAAGTGTAACATTTTATATTTTTATAATTTTGATATTTTTTTGTATTTATTTATATATTTTTTTTAATTTTATTAGGGAAGGAATCTTATCTATGTATATTATAATTAAAAACTTGTACATTTGCTATTACCCATACATTTTTTCGAGTACATCAAATGTCAAAGTGTGTGTGAGTGGGAGGACTGGCACTAAGGACTGCGCAGACTCCAGACTGACAGCTGGGGGCTCGGTTGCTTTATATTTGGAGCTGCCGCAGACCTCAGTCAAGTGCGGAACTCTCAGCTGTGTGGATCGTGAAGTGCGGAACTCGGAAGGCGAGAAAGCCAAGAAAAGCTCAACGCTGAACGCTGAAAAAATCCTCGCTAGCGTCACGCAACGTGCATGTATGTGTTTGTGTGCGTGTGTGTGAGTGTTTGTCTTTTATTGAATGAACTTTGTTGTGTCCTGTTGGGTGTGCGTGTGTCTGTCTGCGTGTATTGGTGTGGGCAGGTGAAGCTCAGGAGGTTGAGTTGATGACGACACAGACAAGGCAAGAAATGCTAAGAAAATGTAAAAAAAAAATTATAAAAAATATCGTAAGCAAGTGTGGGAGTGTAAATGCCAGTGTATGTGTGTGTGCTAGCGGTTTGAAATAACCAGCGTGTGTAGGTTGGCCTCCACTAGCATTTTAGCCAGTCTTATCTATGTTTTTGTATCTCTCCTCCTGCCTCTCTCTTCTATTGCTGTCTCTAGCTCTCTAGGTGTGCGTGTGTGTGGGGTTGTGCGTGGTTATTGTGTGTGTGTGTGTGTTACCCTTGATATTCCCAGACCAAAATACCGTTGGTGGTAACCAAACAAGAGCCATAAAAATAAAAGAAAAAGAAGCGCGTGCAAAAAAGGAAAATGTAGCATGCCACCGTTCAGCGCGTATTAATTTATTTATCATTTCACCTATTCCACCGGAGAACTTTATTTATTTATTATTCATCATAACTAGCGGGAAGGCAGAAGCGGCCAGCCGCCTAATTGAATTCCCCATCGGGTAATTGAATAATGCAATTTTATCGATCTAATGCTGCCTGAACGTTGGCGAATGCAATTAAAAACTCGGAGGCGCTGCGCCTAAAAGCATGCAATCAAAAATTTCATTAAACCTGCAACCTGACTGCCTTCCTGCCGCGTTATTTTGTGACCCTTCTAGCCTCCAATTTTTATTCCACATGACACACACACACACACACCCATGCTTGGCCATTGTTGTTCAGAATGCGATTCTGAGTGTGATTCATGTCACGCCTCTCACACTCGCCCTGCAAAAAGGCCCACAAACTGGCTTTTTGTTTGGCTACAAAAAAAAATACAAAAAATCCCCGAGCCATAGTTGATTGTGGATTGCATAACTACAAAGAATGTCCCACAAAAAAAGGCCAAAACGGAAGAGTTGAAGGCCGCGCACGGCTTTAATCCATATATCTGGGCCAAACCACGGCAATCCATTATGCAGCCGTTACTGTTACTGCTATATAAGAGCAAGTTAATGAAGGCAAACTTGAAATAAACTTGGTGCTCCTCCCTCGATTATTAACCACATTGCAAATACCACAAGTTCTGCTCTTATTTTCTATCGCTAAGCTCCTCCGGTCTTAATTAAATGCCACGTGGAGCTTCAAGCCCTGTTTACCTTTCCTCCACCCGAAAACCCAAGGCCATCATCCTGGGGCATTAGGCTGTGCTTAGTCCTGTCAGTGAACAGCGGACAACGGGCTCTGCTCGAGCAGAATTTATACATACCAATGCTTGGAAATGCTATGAAATTTTAAAATACGAATTCCGGCTCACAGGTAATTACTTGGCAAGACCGTAAACGCAAGCGTAACAACAAAAGTGGGTCAAGACAGTGGCCAGTAAGGCGGGCAATCGATGATTGCACCACAAGTCGTACAATGGCATGGTTATACCGGAAGGAAAAATGTGGAGAAATTTCATTTAAATATTGTTTTTACATCAAGAATTTAAAATCAATTACAAATGATTTACTTCAAAAGAAAATAACATTTTTACAATGAAATATAGGCCTAAAATATTTGTAACTCTTTCAAGACGGGTATGAATTTAAAATAAAAGTTGTTTATTGAATTTGAATAAATTAATTTAAAGAAAATGTATTTCAAATTCTTACCACTCTTTTTAAGTTTTCTGATGTAAATGTGAAATATAATATTTAAATATAAGATTTATATATATTACCTCATGCTTTTATTGCTTGCAAAATATTTGTTGTCTTCAACAATTATTTTAATGTATTACTAATAATTTTATCAAACATTTTTAAGTCTTTGTAAACTCTTAAAAATAACATTTCCTTTTTTCCGAGTGCACCACTAAGACTGTGCTTAGTGTCCATTTTTTCTGCGTTTTTCTTCCATCCAAGTCAGCAGTCACCTGGCCGAGCTTTGGGAACTGGGTCTGCAGTTCTTAGTTGTCAAGGTTTTCCCCCATTTTTGTGTGCATATTCGTGCGAGTGTTGTTGTTGTTGAGGGTGAATGTTTTTTGAGTCCCTCTGCGAGGCAAGGAAAATAGTTTTCAATGACAGCCGAGTCTGGGGTCTTTGTCAGTGTGTGTGTGTCTGAGTCTTATATAACTTCAGCATGTTACAACTACCTATGCAAATAGCTCAATAATCTTATACACAAACTTATATATATCTCTGTGCATGCCTATGTGTAAGTGTATATCTGTGCATTATATGTAAATCTTGTGTAAATAATACAATAGGCCACAGCAACAACTACTACTACTGATACTACTACTACTACAACTACAGCAACAACAAGTACAACGTAAAAGCAAAAATGTAAAACCATAAATAGAGAATCCCCACAACAAGAAAAAACTACTACTAACTACAGGCAACTACTGGCAGAAAGCATAGCATACCGTCAGGCGCACGTTAACTTAACATGGGTAACTATGCCAAGTCGCACACACCTCAGCTAACACCCACCCTATGTCTCTCTCTCTCTCTTTGTCTCGGTGTGTGTATATTTATATATATATTAACATACTTCCCATGTCTCCGATCGATGTACTTTAACTATTGTGTTTTTTAGCGCATCTCAAAGCAAAAACATAACGACTTTGCTTTGCCTTCTTCGATCTGTTTGCTCGTTTTTGAAACAAAGCCTTAACTCTTGCTCTCTCTCTCTATGTCTTTCTCTTTCTTCGCCTTATTTATTTAACAACGATAAAAACGAACCAAATAACAACGAAAAGGTAATTTATGCAAAAGAAGTTGAAGCGAAAAGCTGCTGCATATTTCATACAATATTCGTTGAGCACACATCCTTAAGCTGGGGCGGACCTAACAAACGACAAATTCTCTTGAACCATTTACGAATTTAATTTCCATTTAAAGTTCTTAGTTTATTCATGACTTAGTTTTCTTGGAAATACCAAAAGGTATTGACTTATCATTAAGGAACTTGGTTCTTAGAATACTTTGACAAGGAGAAAAGGGTTTTTACCAGAATGGCTTTTAATTTGAAAATACAATTTCTCAGACAATACTTGGATAAGGCAAGACACTTCTAGGAATAAAACAGAATAAATATTAAGTTTACTGAAACTAAATTGAATGCTTAAAAGACTTTCATGAAGGATTTTTCACTGCCTTTTATAAAAGTCTATAGTTTTAGTCCCTTGTATATATTTAATGAAGAATCAATTTGTTTAAAGAGAAAACTTTTAATTTCTTTCAAAAATTTAAGTTTTTAAAGTATATATATAATTAAATAATCGAGTTCTGATGTTTATTACCAAACTTTAATATGTTAACTCATTTAATTAAATGGTCTTTGGTCAACATAGCGTATGAGTGATAATCCTAGACTTCCTTACAAATAATTTTTTGACCTTTAGTTTTATATGTACATTTTTTAAACAAATTTAAACAAAGGCTTAAAATAATTATCTGCTAAATTGTATATACAAAAGGCTTAAAATAATGGTCAGCTGAATTTTTCCCCTCCGACTAAGGTCCGCCCTAGGGCACCCCCTGCCGTCCAGCCAAGCACAAACACATCGAGGCATTAACTCGTACATATTACTCATGCTAAACGCGCACAGTTCTAATTTTGGCGGCCGCCTGTAATTAACATTTGCATTTTCGTAGGGCAAGGGCTTCGGCTACCCCTTTTCGCCTGGCATAAATTTCCATTATTTCGCCATGTCAGAGGCGTGCCACGCCCCCCAACCTCCCATTTAACCCATTTATTCATACCCGGGGCAGTGCACACACTTTATTTGAATTTTCCGCTGCTGCTGTTGCTGTTCTCTGTTTTTAGCTGTACTTGTACTTTTTCGATAATCGCTGTCCTATGACCTCTCACCCCACAAATACCCCCTCTCACATACACACATCTGTTGCATGTTGGCCAAGTTGTTGTTGTTACTGTTGTTGTTGTCTTCCCTGAATTTGGTTTTTCGTTGTTGCCTTATTTTTTTTTTGCCACCTTTTCAGCAATCATTTTACGCTCTGCTGCCTTCTCTAAACACACGCGTGTTGCCTGCCTTTCTGCCTGTGAGCGTGTACGTGTCGGTGTTTTTGTTTGCCGTGCTTCCTGTTTTGCTTTCTGATACGATTCCTCTCTTTATTTTGTTCCTCAAAATTTCCAGAGCACCTCCCACATATTGCCATCAAGCTGTAATTACTGCGTCGCAGGTAACTTTACACCCACTGAACGGGGTAAGTTATGGCGATGCAAAGTGACACGAGTGTCGGGTGGGCGAAGGGGACGAAAGCATGGCAGGACATTCGACAGGTGCACACACGTGTGCCAGTTCTAAGGGTTCCCAGTAATCGCAGCTTCAGCTCGAGGGGATGATAACATAAGCTTCTCAGCTGGGAAGTCAGGGAAATCTGAAGGGGGATTTTTGTGTCGTTGAGATTATCAGTGATTGTATTCGAACTATTATTTTTGTGTAGCATTTTATGCAATCCATTAAATAGTATTTTTATGAAATTTAAATATTTTATTCAGGTTTTCCAAATAGTATTTAATATTTTAAGTGTATTTAAAGAAGAGCTCATACTTATAACTTCAATAATAACCTTTAGTTATAATCTTAACTAATATTATTATGGAAACAAGTTAAAGGTTACAGCTAATACCTGTAATACTAAAATAAACCTTCTTAAATAATAAAAAAAAACGTCTATTTAACATTTAAACATTAATACCTTACTTAACATTTAATCATTTAACATTATATCAGACCAAATAAACCCCCCCAAAATGAATACTTAAGCCCAACGAAACGACTTTTTGTAAGCTGAAATTGTTGCATTCACCTTGAAGTTGATTGAAAGAGATTTCGGGATATAAAAGGGCTTTACTGATGGCAAGCCCATAATGAGCTTGGCTCCTCATGGAAATTCAACTACCAGCTCTGAATTGGGTAGCAAACTCATTTCCCTAAAAGTTTTAAAGAAAGCCGAAGGACCAACCAACTCTCGCCTGTCACTGACACAGGGATCCCTTATCAAACTTATGTAGCTGCAGCAGCAGAAGGAAAAATTGAGCGGAAAATGAGGGAAAAAAATAAAAGAAAAAATCAGCTTGCTTTTGGCAGGACACACTGTTCATATAAGTTTTAAGAGCCGGGCTTATTGGAATTGACAGGGAGCTCATTCCTTGGATGCAAATTGATTGGCTTTGTGTTTGGCAGGACCCTCGCTCGATTGCCTGCAAGCAGACCCATGTGGCGTATGAGTAATGTTGCTGTTGGGTAATTCGAAAATTTAATCAAAGTTAAACGCGGGGCAACTCGTGTAGAGATTGCGAGAAATGCAGTAGTAGGATTCTTCCTCGGGGAGCCGTTATGTGAGCCATCAAAAGCAGCGTTTACCCTTCGCAAATTCCCTTTTTTTCCGCCCCATTTTCTCGTCTCGTCCTTTTGCATAAGCGCATGTTGAAGGACTTTCGTCTGGGGCCGCGTGATAAAAGCGAAATGCAATCGCTAAGCCGATAATCATTTGGGTTAAGCATTGCAATAGTTTAATGAACCAGCGACCAGGATTAAATGTATTATCCTGACGGCCGTTTGGGAATTCATTAGCCACCAGAATTGACACTAATGGCCCTGAACGTGCCTGCGCATCGGAGACTGCAGTGGCGATGCTGCCTCCAGGACATCCCAGACACTCGGACGCCCCTCCTTTTTGGGGTCATGCCATCCCGGGGGATAAATACGCTTTGAGTACAACATGACTCCTCTTTGGGGCGTCTGAATAGAGGGACATGGGCATTACATAAAGTCAGGAAAATCTCCTTTGAACGGCCAAAAAAGGTGGCAAATAAAAAGGGACGCAGAACTTAAGTTAAGCTTAAGCCAGGCGTACTAAAAATGCTTTGCGACGGTTTCGCTTCAGAGGAGAGTTAGGGTATAATAAAAAGTTTAGTAGAACGTTGTTGGTTTAAGATTATACTGGAGATGTTTGCATAAAAAGATAAAACAAAGCTTAAGTTGCAGTTGTTTTGTTATGAGTATATTAGTTGTTTTAGAGTCTACTTATATTATGTAAAATATTTATTTAGCCAGCAAATATATACCTTAAATGGTAGCTAAAATCAACAAAAATATTATATATATTTTCCCCTTAAAGTCTGTCATATTTTCAAGACTTATTACTCCGCTACGCCTGCTAATATATCTCCGGGGACCATATTCTTGATTTAAGAATGATTTTCCGCCAGGGCCATAACCATCAACATGCCGTTCTTCTTCTTTTCCTCTTTGTGCACCTATATAAATAGCTGACAGGACCCATATTTTTTCGGCTCATTAAACCAACTTTGGGGCTTTACGTGTTTCTTTTGTTGAGTACACACACACAGGGCGCACATAAACACACCGCACACATCGCACACGGGCAGCACGCACGTGATGATGCTGGCCCAAAGTTTAGATTTGGTCAAGGCCCAAACAGTTGGCCAAATTGCGAGCCTTGACACGCTCCCAGGCAGGCACACACACGCACACAAATACTCTCTCGTCCTTGGAGCATTTAAAATAATTACACTCACTTGCATACAATAAGGAAAAGAAAGAGGGGCTCCTCATTGTCAGTCGCACACATAAATCTCCCATGGAAAATGCACTTGGACAGGGAAATAAATAATACAACAAAAATAAATATGAGTCCCGCGCGGCGGTGGTCCATTCTCCGGTCGTAAAGAATGCTTTACGTCCGGCGCCTAATTGGTGCGAAGTTAGGGGCCCCATTATATAAGAGAGTCGGTGCAATTAGTATTTCATTAGCCCCAGGTCCAGGCACCGAGTCCTGGCTCAAGACGCTCTCTCTCCCAGGATCTTCTCTCCAATTTACTGGAAGTAAACAAGGCAATGTTTGCTTAGCTTTAACTTTCAGCAAAAGGCAATTTCCAACTGCCTCTTCATTACGCAAATGCTTTCGTTCGAAGGACCAAACATCTTGGGCAAAACACACACATTTAAACTGGGAAAGGAATATGTGAGGATTTGCATAAGTATGTAAATAAGCGATGCGAAGGCAAGGAAATAGGAATTCCAAGCAATCATGCGGGCAAATACAGTTTAACTTAGACAACATAAACATCCTTTAATCGATGTAGCTAAGGGAAATCAACCAGAAAGGCTAATACAGACTATTTCCGGAAAGGAAACATATTTTCTTTGAGTTTTTCTTTTGACTTTTTATTGGTTTAAATATCGTTGGGCAGTAAGATTTAAAAGTCATATGATAAATGAACTTCTATAAAGTTTTTATGGCTTAAAAATTGACTTATCCCAACCATATTTGTGTGAGGTTTAAAATTAAATATTTAAATATAAAGGAATACAATTTGATTTAACTAAATTAACGAAATATTTTTAATTAAATTCATTTTCTATGAACTTATTTAATTTACAATTTTAAATATTTGCCCGCAAGCTAAAATTTTCAGACAATAAACTCTCCATCAATCTTAAAGAACCTATTTCCTTCAGCTATTAATTATTAATAAACATTGGTGGCGCTTCCTCTTTATTATAAATTATTAATACTTCGCAAAATTTTCCAATTAATAATTGATTTCACAGACGCTCTACTGTAAAAGTAATCACAAAAGAGCCTTTTTTGTCTGCGAATTTAATTTGCAAAAACATTTTTAGTGCCCATTCCTAAGAGTTCACATTAATTCCTTACATAAGCAGCCTTCAGAGTTCGACGCAAACAATTACACCAATTTTCCGAGGAATTCTTAAAAACGCAAATTTTATTTTCCCACACATACCTCAAGCCCATGACCAATTTTTTTTCCTTTTATTTTTAAGCATACGCTTATCTCAGAATATCGGGTGGGAAAAAGAGATTTCAGCTTTAAAATTGTGCTCACGTTTCGCTTGATAAGCTTGAAACACGCAGTGAAAGTAAAAGATAAAAAACGGAAATCAAATTATCAGCCATAAAGCGAGCCGGGCTATGGGCCACACGAGAGCATTCAAATGGGCAGCCCTCGAAAAGCCAATCGAAAAGCTGGGGAAAAAATCGGAAAAATATTGATTCGGGGGGGAGAAAACTTAAACCATCGCCGCCTGAACGCAATCTGAATTTATGCTGCTATCATAAACTCGGCCAGAGACATAATTTTTTTTTATTAACTTGACCTTTAGTGTTGTAGTGGTGGCTTTATGAGGATAGAGCTGGTTTCTATACAGAGGTCCTTGCAGGAATCATTTGTAAGCATAAATCTAATCTAGATTGATTTGTAGATTTATTTTTGCTTGCAAAGAAAATATTCTTTATTATTTAAAAGCCTAAAACTGCTCTTAATTTAAATATATACCTAAGTTAATATATAGTTACAAATACCATTGTTCGGCAGTGTTTTATTCATAAACCATTTCCTTGTACTTCCTACTTTTCATTGGCATCTCTGCTGCCAAGTGTGTGGGCGGGATATGGAAGGATGTGCCTGAAGGCAAGCTGTCTCCAGCCTCGGAGGCGATAAAGTTGAGCCACGAGGATATTGTTCTTGTGTCGGGATGTCAGCATAGCGTCGAGGATCTCGGCAGCTAACTATGTTGTTCAACAAGCCAACATTCGTTGGCATTTCAGGACATACTCGCATACGTACACATCCTCGCCCGCACTTCACAAACAAACACACACACACATATCACTCTGTCAAGTGAAATAAATGTCATGGTCAATTTAACACAGAGACAGTGTCGCTTTGGCTTGACTTTGGTTTTTCCCCGCGCTTTTCCGAAGACGTTGAGGCACCAACTGCATCGCATGCTCCATTGTATTCGTCTCTCAAGTCGTATCTCTCAAGAACCCCCATCTCGCTCGCAACTCGCAACCATCTGGATCAGAGCACTTGATTGATTAAGTGTCTAAGCTATACTAATATTTGAATATCCAATTTATATATATATACATATATCTTTTGTATTCTTTCTTCTTCTCTCTTTTGCGCGCTCTTAAAACGTATAAATTGTGCCAACTAACTAACTACTAACTAACTCTGTAACTTATGTAACGACTATATACATATATGTAAAGTTTGCATACTGCACGGATATTGTAAGTGCTAAAGGATACAGCAGCCCAGGGCCGAGATCCTATATCCTAGATATATCCATATCGAATATTCGCCCCCCCGCCGCCCCAAAGTATGCTATATAAGATTTTTGCTTAACTCTTGCAGACGATGCACAGCCTAAAATGCGTTTTAGCCTCTCACCACCGCCACAGAAAGCCATTGCCAGCAGCAGCATCATCAGCAGCAGCAGCAGCTCTGCCCGCCTAACCTCGCCCACCATCACCGCCACCACCAGGAGCATCACCACTCGGAGCACCACCCTCGGCCCAAGCACCACTTCCCCCAGCAGCAACAATAGAAGCCCCAGCCCCCGAGCCTTCGGCAGCATGCTGGCCCGCAACGGCGGAGGACACGAGGTCAACCCGAGTGCCACCGGATCTGCTTCCTCCGCCGCCTACGCCTCCGCTGCCGCCGACGATGAAGCTGCCTCGGATTACAACCAGTGGCTGCACGCCATGAAGCTGGTGGCCCGCCTGCCCGGAGGCACACCGCCCGAGTTCCGACGCAAGGTGAGATTTAACGAGGATTAGAGGAAAGCTCGCAATCTGAATCAGGAAACTGGCAATCATTAGCAGGGCAGGGAAAATATTTAGTTGAAAGATAGATACTATCAGAGAATACATTGAATTTAATTGAAAATGTTTGTTTTGTAACTAAACCTTTTATGTGTTTCAATATCCTGTTTAGTTGTGGCTCTCGCTGTCGGACAAGTACCTCAAGTCGAAGAACGTGGACTGGGCACAGCAGCGGGAGAAGTGCTTTTGCGAGGAGTGGCGCGAGGACGATGAGGAGCTGGGCATCCAAATCGTCAAGGTGAGCTGCAGTCACGAACCAAAGAGGAGCTGTCGCCCCCCCTAGAGAATGCTTAATGATTCCACCTTACCCTTTTCCGTTTAGGATCTGCACCGGACTGGCTCGAATCTGTGCACCGGCCCCGCGGGCTCCATCAACCAGGCCAAGCTGAAGCGCATACTGCTCGGCTATGCTCGCTACAACCCCGAGGTGGGCTATTGCCAGGTGAGTGCCTTCGTAAACAGTCTTTGTGTGTTACAGCAGTGCTGTAAAAAGTAGCTATAAAATGGAACAAATCCGAAAAATAATTATAACAATAAACTAACCCTCCTTACAAAGTCAGAAATAATTATTTTGATATGTTTAAATATTAATTAACACCTTTTAAATACTTAAAACTAAAATATAAATTACAAAAACAGTAATTAAAAATCACAAGCTGGCAGCACTGTCCTGCTGCTGTCTGCTCTTCAAAAGGTTAAACATTATCCTTGCCTCTTCCTCGCAGGGCTTCAACATGCTGGGCGCCTTGATACTGCAGGTGATGGACAAGGAGGAGGAGGAGTCCATGAAGGTCATGATCTATCTGGTGGAGGGCGTACTGCCCACGGGCTACTTCTACGGCTCAATGGGCGGCCTGCAGGCGGACATGGGCGTTTTCCGGGAGCTGATGCAGACCCGGTTGCCTCGCTTGGCCAAGCACCTGCAGCGGCTCCAGGGACCCGTGGAGAATGCCTTTGAGCCGCCGCTGACCAATGTGTTTACCATGCAGTGGTTCCTCACCATGTTCTGCACCTGCCTGCCCATGTCCTGCGTGCTCCGAGTGTGGGATTTGGTCCTCATCGAGGGCAGTGATGTGCTCCTGCGAACAGCACTTGTCCTTTGGAGTTTGCTTGAAGAGTGAGTATACATTAACGCAGTATTACTTGATTTTAATTGCGGTTAATACAAAATCGATTCAGACACCACTGCGTATGAGTGATAAATTAAAAAACCACCACTCAGACACATTAAATTACGATGGCATCTCAATTACAATTGAATGCGAAACTATTACGTTATCTAAGTGCATCCAGGCGGTGTGGCAAGTGCTCTTCGGGTGGGCTTTTGTGGGCGGCTCTTGCCGCAGTGGCAGGCGGGCATTTGTGTCAAGGTTGCTGCTAGAATTTGGCAAGAGTTTTTCTCTCGCAAATCCAATTTAGCAATTTCCCTCACTCCTTGGCCTGTTGTTGGTCCCACAAGGAATTTTATGTTCAGACGTCGTGGTGCTGCTTTTTATGGCTCTGTGGGAAAACAAGTTTTGCAAATATCAACATGGCTTGCAGGAAATGCAACAACAACAAACACAAAAAAAAACGGAAGACATTGAACTATGTGTAGGAATGTAAACTACTCGGGAAATGGGTTTTAGGGGAGGTCAAGGTCAAGGGTTGACTGGGGAAATCTAAGCATTAGAATGGTTTAAAGGAGTAAACCAATCTTTTTTCTTAAATCCCCTCTCAGGCGCGTTCTCAGCGTTCGTTCCGCGGACGAGTTCTATGGCAAAATGGGTTCCTACTCCAGTGAACTGCTCAATGGCCATCTCGTGGACTCCAATGGCCTGATCGAAAGGGTAGTAAAGCTGGGACCTATTGCGGATCTGCGACAGCTAAGGGACAAGCATCTGTACAACATTGCCCCATTGCGTCACAAGCAGGGATTGCAGTGAGTACCATTAATTCTCATCCTAATTACTAATAACTAATTATTTTACCCCTCCAAAGGCTCTACTACGACGACGAGGACACCCATTCGGATGAGGAACGCATGGCGGTGGCCACCGTTTGGGGCCTGAACTGGGGCAGACGTGGATCTGTGGGTTCAGCGGCGGCGGGCAAGCAGCCAGCGGAGCAAAAGGATCGCCTTGCTCTAGACATTTCCCTGCTGAAAAAGCAGTACGATCGGTTGAGGGAGCGGCAGAAGCAGGCTCATGTCATCCTCACCACAGCCTGCTCCACGGCTGCGCGGCAGGGATCAGGTCCTGGGAACAGCTCTCAGCCGGCGGTGCCAGTAAATCAATTGCTCCTCGGTCGTCCAGCCATTGTGACCAACAAGGGAAAGCGTGTCGGAGCTCCATTGGGTGCCATTCCACCAGCTCGGAAGCCTTCGCTACCGGCAGTGCTCCACACCAAGCCGGCGGCAGAGAAGCAGCTGCGCCGCGGAGAGACTCTCCTCTGGCGGGACACGGATCCAAGCAGGAGACGCCGGGACAGCCTGACCTGGAAAGAGATCAAGGCAGATCGGGCGGCCATGATGCGGGAGGGTGTCGATGTGAGCTCCATGAAGACTCAGAAGCTGCGCACTCGCTTCGGCAAGAGCGACAGCTCCTCCTACAGCGAGGACAGCGATGGAGAGCAGGAAGCGGGAGGAGGCGGTAGTGGAGGAGGAGGTTCCAGCACGGATACCAGCCTCTGCGACGATGATGATCCCAAGTCCATGGAAAAGGGTCCCAAGCACAAGGCCAAGCTCGCCCGAAAACTCAAGGAGCAGAAGCAACTGAGCAGCTCCAGGGAGGCGAGCCTAGAGAGACAACGACCCAAGTCCTGGGCGCCCAGCAGCCAGGAGATTCCCTTCATTCTAATGGGCACGGATAGCGGGGATGAAAAGGATCCACCTGTAAAGGAGGATACTGACCTAGCGGAGGACAGTGCCACGGAAAGCGATCGCTTCACCTACGAGAGGGAACTAGATTTTGTTAGCTACAAGCTGGAGCCTTTGGATATTAAATCGGGTTCCGAGGGCATAGAACTCCCAGAGATCCCTGGCCTAACTCCCATTAGTCCCGTGCCCACTTCCAAGGAGAAGAGTGCTGCAGAAGAAGATTTGCTGGAGGAGCAAAAGCCTTTCGATGTGAGTGATAGCGGGGTGACCAATCAGTATTTCGAGAGAGTCAACAGCGTGGAGCGACCCAACAAGCTGGAGCTGTCCTATTCCCTCAACGAGGAGGAATCGGAGACAAGTGTCGCGTTTCTGGAAGAACGAGAAAAGGTGGAGGGTCACAGTGCGGATGGGGACTACCAAGCATTGCCGCCACTTCCCATGAACCCAGAGGATGTCCCCCTTCCTGGTGCTAGCAAAGTGCCTCAGATTCGTGACGACAACATTCCAGGTGAGAACAAGGACGACTACAAGGAGCTGCTGAGCATGACGATAGAGGAAAGGGTGGAGTACACGCCACCACCTCCCACAGCCAGCAACTTGAGTAGTGCCGCCCGGAAGAGGCGAGATCCCCGTCGCAAGACTCTGACCCGCTCTTCGACCATTGAGATCGAGGAGCGTTACCAGGCTTTTGAGCGAAGGATCAGCCAGGAGCAGCCAACGGTGGAGCGGCCAAGTACCAAGTACATACCCAGCACCGCCGCTCTAGAGGAACGCTTCAACACGCTGGAGAAGCAACTTAGTGCCGAAAAGCAGCGCAAGGAGCTCGTGGAAATGGATTCGGAGCAACCGGAAAAGTTCGAACGCATTCCCTCCACCGCCGATCTTGAGACCCGCTTCAATGCCTTAACCAAACAAATGAGTTCCAGCGAATCCGCAGCCAAGTCTCCCATCGATCTCAAGGACGACGAGCAGCCCAGTGGCAGTAGCAGCTCCAAGGAACAAAAGGATAGCGAGAAAACCAGCAAACTGCACAAATCAGAGGACATCGAATCGGAGGCCCAAGAAAACTCCTCCGCCAAAAGTGAAACCAGCGAATCCAAAGAAAAGGCCAGTGAAGAAAGAAAAGCTGAGCAGCCACGACTTAAGAAACTGCCCTCAACGGCTGAGCTAGAAGATCGCTTCAATGCCCTCGAGCGTAAGATGAGTGTGCAGAAGAGCAGCCCAGTCAAGACCAAAAAGGAGCCACCCGATGAAGAGTCTAGCGAGCAGGAGTCCGAAAAGGTAGCCTCAAAAGGTCACAAAGCAAGTACTCGGGAAGAACCTGAAGAGAAAGTCTTATCCCCAACAGAAGAGTCAGCTCCGAAAAGTAAATCAAAGCCAGTTGAGTCTCCTCAGCAAGAAGAAAAGCCTGTGAAGGAAAGCTCAAATGTGAAAAAGGATACCAAGCAATCAGAAACTCCAGCAACCAAGAAGGAAGCTGCTGAAAAAGAGATTCCATCAAAAGTTGAAGTCAAAAAGAAAACAGATTCCCCTGAAGTTAATCCTGAAAGATCTGCTGGAAAAGAAAGCCCTAAGAAGACAGATCCTACAAAAGTAGAAACCCAAAAGAAAGTAGAATCCAAGCCAGAAGAGTCCGCAAAGAACACTAAATCGGAAAATATTAAGACAGCAAGCAAATCAGATTCGGAAACCAAATCGCCAGCCAAGGATCCGAAGCAAGAGGAAGCTGCCAAGACAACGCGAAAATCTCCACCTTCAACAGAAGAGTTGGAAAAGCGCTTCAATGCCCTGGAAAAGCAACTCAGCACCACAAACATTGAACCAACTAAGCAGGCTGAGCCAGCAAAGTCCACCCAAAACTCAAAAGAAGTTCAACAGGAAGAAAAAGCACAAAAGTCAATGAAATCCTTTGATGACAAAATTAAAGAGGTGAATACAGCTCTGGTGAAAGAGCAAAAGAAAGATGAGCAGGAAGGTCAAACGGAGAAGAAACCAAAAACTCCCGAGAAGAAAGTAAAGCAACCAGAAGAGTCTGAGCCAGAGCACAGCCATCAAAGTGACCTAAGCAAACGAAGGGCCTCAGAACCTCCATCCACAGAGGACTTGGAGAAGCGCTACGAGACCCTGAAGCGTCGCATGAGCAGCAAGAACCATTTCTCCACTCCAAATGAGACTGTAAACGAGGCACTAGAGCGGATTGAACAGGAGGTTATCTCAGAGTCCGTGGAGGAGGAGAAGAAGCCGCCGCCATCCACAGAGGACTTGGAGAGCCGCTTTGAGGCACTGCAGGGAGGCGAGAAAAAGCCCAAAGCCCCGACCCAACCCAAGCACGTGGACGTGGCCATAGAAGCGCACATTCCCGAGCCGCCGCCACCACCTCCGCCTCCAAAAGAGCTGCCCATTCTATCCGAACCCGTGCTCCACCAGCAGCAGGCTCTGATCGAGGAGCTGCAGCGGAAGATGCGCGGCCAATCCCCGGGAGAGGAGAACCTAAAGCCCAGCGAGATCAATCCGGAACGGAGGCCGCGGAAGCTGCTGCAACGACCCACGCCCATGGGCGATGAGACCTCGGAAGCACCTGCAAACACGGCTTACTACAGAGCGGCAAACCAAGAACAATGGCAGCAGCGCATGGTGCGTCGGTTCTCTGACCTGCCCTCCCGGGCCGATCTCGAGAACCGATTGCAGTTCCTGGAGAGGCAACTCTACAAGAAGTTCTACAAGCAGCGCTGTGCAAGTGATTCCGAAGTTGCATCGAAGGTCATGCTTTCACCCTCGCCCGACGAACTGCCGACCACCTCCCGTCAGGCCAGAGCCGTGGCCGAAGGACTGCTGGAGCAACGTGTCCTGGCTTTGGAGAAGCAGCTAAGCGAGAACAGTCTAAAGCTGCTCGAGGCGATGCGGGATCGTGAGGCGATAGCAGCAGCTCCCCAGAGCGACGAAAACGGTGGCAGTCCGCGAAGACTGAGCACGGAAACCATCGATGCCACCGGCAAGGAGCTGGTTAGGTACACCCAGAACATTGGTGAGCTGGAGGAAGTGGATGCCCACAAGCCCATCAACATCAGCATCAATATCAAGATGCTGCTCAACAAGGACAGTGGTGAACCCAAGCAGCCGAAAGCCGAGTCCAAGCCCACAACAGAGGATCTGACGCGACGCCTGGAGCTCTTGGAGCAGCAGCTGCTGGAGGAGCGAGCCAAGAATGGCACATTTATTCAGGAAGTCCTTCAGCCTGAGGAAAGTGAGGCCTGCAAGAAGCAGGAGAAGAACTGCCATAATCAGCATGTGAAGAGCGATGAAACCCAAAAGATCGAGGAGCCTGTCAAGGATCCTGTTAAACCTGAGACGGCCAAGGAAACCAAGACTCTGGAAAATGAGGAGAAAGCCCAAGCTCGAGCCAAAGAAATGGTTACCGAAAAATCCACCAAATTGGAGAAACCAAAGGTGGATGAGAAAACTGCCAAGGAGGTTAAAGCAGAGCCTCCCACCAAAGAGAAAAAAGAAGAGGTGGCTAAAAAGGAAGAGAAAGCTCGCGACATCAAAGAAGTTTCCTCTGAAACGAAGCCCAAGGCTAAAGAGGAGAAACCCTTGAAAGAAATCTCGAAACCAAAAGAAGCTTCCTCCAAGGAAGTCCCTGCAAATAAGAAAGAAATTCCCAAAACTGAGGAAACCCAAACCAAGGAATCAACTTCCCCTAACAAGAAAGAGGATAATCCAAAGGCTGAAACAATCAAGGCAAAGGAATCCGTCTCCGCCAGCAAAGAGTCAATCAAGCAACTGCCAGAGAAACCCAAAGAAACCACCAAAGACTCCTCTTCACCAAAAGAAGTGCCCGACAAAATGGTAATCAATGCTACTGACCTAGGACCAATGGATCCCAACAATAAAACAGTGGTACTCCTCATGGACAACGAACCAAGAGCTTCGAGAGTAAGGAGATTGACGAGAGCCAACACCGAGGAATTGGAGGGACTTTTCCAGGCACTAGAAAAGCAGCTTAACGACCGAAACCTAATCAAGTCCGAGGATGGTCGTCTCATAAGAGCGGATAGCAAGCCAAGTGCCGAGCAGGCAGAGCAAGTCCAAGCCATCAGTGATCTCACCAAGGAAATCGAGGACTTTACCAGCGGTAAGCCGGAGGAGAAAGAGAAACCCGAGGAAGCTGCTAAAGAAGACAAGCCCGAACCAGAGGAGCCAGAGGAGGACTACGATTGGGGACCCAATCCGGTGAAGCATCACCTGAAAAGGAAGACAGCCTACCTGCCATCCACCAAGGAACTGGAGGCACGCTTCCGTTCCTTGGAACGGCAGATAAAACTGCTCGAGGACGTGGAGAAGATCGATGTGGAGCAGCGTCTGGTGGAGATTGAGCGAAAGATCAAGCTGCAGTACTCGCTGTCCCACGAGAAAGATTTGAACAAATACTTGGAGCTGTGCGAAGGCAGGGGCTTGGATGATGAGGAAACTCAACCCGAAGAAGTCAGTTCAAAAGAGGAGGAAACTGCGAGGGCCAGGGATCGCTCACGCAGTCCGGGACGCAAGGTGGCCACAAAATCCCCATACACATCGCCCTCAAGGAAGGTGGCTACTAAGTCTCCTTACACATCGCCTTCACGGAAGTCTGCCGCCAAGTCACCTTACACTTCGCCCTCCAGGCAGCGCGAGAAAACGCCTTACTCCTCGCCAACTCACTCGCCGGAAAGGAAGTCCAAGCGGAGTCCCTACACCTCTCCTGCCCGTCGCAAGCCGCATCCCAATGACTTGCCCATCTCTGATGACCTGGAGTACAAGTACCGCGTGCTCGACTTGGTTAGGTCCAAGTCCAAGGAGAACCTGGCCAAGCGCATGAACGATCCCAATAGAAAGCCGCCCATCCATCCACTCGAAATACTCCTCGATCCTAGTCCGGATGACAGTGCAATACCCTCGACTGGGGAGCTGGAGCACAGGATACGGGTTCTCGATGGAAAACTCAAGTCCCCGGCAAAGGTTCGCTCCAAGCCGCGTTCCCGTTCGCCGACCATCGAGGACATGAAACGACAGAAGATGAGGGATGAGCAGAAGCCCAGGACACCGGTGCACAATCTGGAACGATTGGTTAGCTCGCCAGGTCGACCAGAGCCACCCACTGCCGAGGAGCTAGAGGAGCGTATGCGCATCCTCGAGCAGGAGCACACGTTTGACTTTAAGACCCAGAAGGATTATCGGGCATTCAATCAAAAGCTGAAGGACGTGATATCGCCCTCGCTCTCCTTCGAGGAGTTCCGGTCAGCCAAGTCCCGGGAGCAGAGTCCCCGCCGCCATGGCGCCACCACGCCCAAGTCTGCCCTGCGTCGTGACGATTACGATGAGGCCACCTCCCATACGACCACCACCTACTATCGCCCCACCAGTCCCAAGGTGATTCGCTTCCAGGACGAAGATGAGGACCACTTTGAGGAGACTCCAAGGCCCAAGTCGCGCCAGACCAGCGATCGAATGGTGGGCAGAACTAATGACGCTTTGGACTGTTTGACAGAGAATGCTATAATTCTCCAACGTATTCTTAAGAAGACTATTGCAGATCAGCCATCGGCCACTCGCAGCTACGCCAGCAGCTCGGAGGGTCTGGATGCCCTGGGTAGTCGCCTTATGAGGGTGAGTTTGGATCTCTTCTTTAGGATTTAAATATTCTAAATAATATTGTAACCTTCCAGGAGACCTCTCCGATCACTCGAACTGGAACCCACACTGGCGTACCGCTGCGAACTGGAGAGAACATCAACGACCGCCTCAGCTCGATTAAGAACTCAATCAAGTCCATTGACAACCTGTGCGAGGAGAAGCCTCCGCCCTACCAGAAGGAGAAGTGCCAGCGCTACATCGATTCCCTCTTCTCGGATTCCCTGCACTTTGCCAGCAAGAAGAGCTCCCTGGAGGACCTGAGCCTCAGCCGGAGTCTGAGTCGCAGCGAGAGCCGCGGCCGGAGCATCCATCGAGCATCCGGTGACTATGCTCCCTCCATAAGGATCACCTCGGAGCATAGGTCACTGGGCTCAGCGGAGTCCCGAAGGAGTCCGCTGGGCAGCTCGGCTCGGGACACAAGTCCCCTGCACTACCGATCGCATCGGGACATGAGCAGGGACCTCTCGCCCAGAAGGAGACGCCTCGAGGAGGAGGAGGAAGAGCGTGAGCGGAGGGAACGCGAGCGGGAACGGGAGCGGGAGCGGGAACGGGAGAGCAGTAGGGTAAGACGTGATAACTTGTTGCCAAATTATTCAGCCGATAATCGTAGCGAACTAAGTAGCGGGAGTAGTTTAACCGGGTTTAACCACAAAGTAGATAGACAACTAGAAGAGACCTGCGCCAAGTACGCGGACGACGCCCGACGCTCGGCCTGTCGCACACCGTTGAGCCATCCCTACGAGTCCCGCAGCACAGCCACAAGACACCACCACCAACAACAGCAACAACAACACCTTCACACAGATCCAGTCCTGGACAGTTTCCCCCGGCCCGTGTCACCCTATCGCCAGCCGTACGAACCCCGCGGTCCTGCAGTGGTCACCAGCTCATCCGCCCCCGTCTATCAGCCCGGCAAGCTGGAGATTCGCCACACCACCGTGACCTCGACCTTCTATGATCGTTTCCTCACCGAAAAGCAGATCGAGCGGACCCATTCCCGTCCCAGCAGCCGCTCCCCGGTGGCCTCGCCCTCGGTTCCGGCCAGGAGCTATGGGGATTTCAGCACCACCTCAGCCCCATCCTGCACCACTGCCACCGCCACAGCCTCACTCATGTCCAGCAGCTATGCAGGCACCTCCTTTTCGCTGCCCACCAGCAGCAGCAGCTATCCCTATTCCAGGGTCACCTCCTCCTCTGATCTTCGCTCTGCTACCACTGCAATCACTACTTCAGCCTCATCCTCATCCTCAACCACAATCACAACCACATCCTCCTATGTGCCGTACAATTTCAGCAGCTCGTTCACTTCTCGCCTGAGTGATCCCATTACCACGTGCTCGGCGAGCACCAGTTCCCTAACCACTTCCACGGGGGTCTACAATCCCATGATGTCGTTCACACTGAGGGAACCATTGGCCAGCAGTTCCCTGGGTGCTGCAAGTGCCTCTCCACTGGCTCCGTTTCAGTTCAATCGCACCTTCGTTTCCAATTTTGACAAGGAACAGGAGAAGAAATAAGGAATCCACATCAGTCGCAAAACCAAAGGTTGTCCATAAACATCACAAAACAGAATGCTTTCAGGAAAAAACACACATTTTTCGATGGAATTCCAAAAGTTACTCGAACAGATCAAGCTCAAAAGTTAAATATAATGGGAGAAAAGGTGTTTCTTTTTAAGTATTAATATTTATGTTAGGTAAGAAATAAATATTTTTATATTTATAGAGCTTGAATCTTTGAATATCTCTCTTCTTCGTACTAAAATTCCCAACTGGTTTAAGTCCTTAGTTACCTAAATTCTTCGTTTATTTTATTTTATTCTAATTTGTTACATGAATAATTTTATTTCCAACTTAAATATAATCAATTTTTTAACACCTTCTCTCTCAATATACTTAATGCTCACTAAGCAATATATATATATATATATATATAATACCTATAATACACAGTTTTAGGCAACAAAAGTAACAAACACAACTAAATATATATCTCTATTAATATATATACACTCCTTGCGAATCGGATATTTACTCTTCTTGCACCAAACCATTTTGGCTTCTTGCAACTTACCTCATCTACATTGACAGCACCGGCAACTCAACTGATCATAACTTAGCAAAGATTTTTATACAATATATATACATCTATATATATCTATCGAAACTGTAACCAAGAAAACAAAACATGCAAAGCGTGCAAAATGTTATTCCAAACCATCTTTTTTCAGCGTTAACCACAAAGTTTAGCTCTAATTCCTCAATTATACTTACAAAACTTTTCCTTAATCTTAAATAATCAATTTACACAGTTTACACACACTAGCCAATCAATTACACAACCAGATATATATAATGTACACTATGCTACGGTGTAAGACCCTTTCAGTGCATTTTTTCGGGGCCGAGTTAGTCGCGGATGCTAAACATAATGATTAATCAAATTACGTTAACTGACTGACACGAGAGCCGTAAAATTAGTTTACCAGAAACATTGTTAAATATACACACACGCAGACAGATATATGTGTACCTATACGAATTGAACGATATATTATACAAGAATATATATCTATATATATTACATTCAATTATATACCCCGATTGCAGTTGTTGAATTTCAATTATGCAAAAGACACGTTCACGATAACGAATAAGCAAGTAACCCCGAAGGATAATGGCTATAGACACAGAGACAGATATCAGGCGAGGCAGAGGACCCGAAAGTTAATCAAAACGATTAGGAAAATTTTATGACGAAGTGTATTTCGATTCAAAATCGGCGAGTTTCCACAATAACTACCAAAAAATGCAATTGTTAAGTAGGCAAAAAACAAAAGACGATAACGGCTTCAGTTGATATACGACTTACGCATAACTTTAATCTTAATTAATGTTCTCTGTCTTCGATTTTCGTTAACCCAGTTTTGTTCTTGTTGTTGAGACATTTTTGTAAACCATTTTTGTTATTGTTTTTTTGTGAGAACACAACAAACTAACGAATTGGTAAAAAGTTAAAACAAAACAAAAACAAATTAAAAACAAAATAGTAAACATATTTTTATTACAAATTGTTGAAGAGTTTTAAGTTTTGAAATAAAACGAAAATATTTAAAAACAATTTTCTGTGTGTTTTGAATTTTTCCATCACTTGGGAGAGCGAACGCCTCACTGATAAGCCGAGATCAGTGTTCAGCCTTATCAACCCGAAATGGGAGAATCTTTCCAGCTTTGAAATCAGTCACTGATTGAAATCCGCGTGGCGTGGACGTGCCTTTTGGAAAGCCGCTTGAAAACATGCAACGATTCTTGGGAAGGAGCAGCCAGAGCCTGCTGCTGAGATGTGGACACCGCTATCTGGCCACCACGCCCGTGGAGGAGGTGCTATTCCCCACCAAATCCGATTTTCCCAGTCGCCACATTGGGCCCCGCAAAACGGATGTGGTGGCCATGCTGGACACCTTGGGCTTTAAGGTAGAAAGAGGATCGTTCTCTAATTGTCCTGGAAATATAGTTATGACTTTCAACCCTTAGTCCCTGGCTGAGCTCACCGAAAAGGCCGTGCCCCAGAGCATACAACTGAAGAGGGAACTCGACCTGGACAAACCCCTGAGTAAGTAGTGCGATTTTAGAATCCCAAAATAGCTGGAAAACGACAAAATAAAAGACAGTCGATGAGGCAACGGACCCCCTGGCGTGTTCTTAGGCGTTGATAAGCCCGTTGATAAGCTGGGATCAACGAGGTCTCCCGCCTCCTTATCGCTGTTGTGACTGCCGCGACTTGATCTTCTCCGTCTGGCTGACAACAACTTTTCACATCAACCTTACCCTCCTCCCTCGCGCAGATGAGCACGAGCTAATCCGTCGTATCCGCGACATCTCGCTGAAGAATCAGCTGTGGCGCTCCTACATCGGCATGGGCTACCACAACTGCCATGTGCCGCACACCATTGTCCGGAACATGTTCGAGAATCCGGGCTGGACCACGCAGTATACGCCTTACCAGCCGGAAATTGCTCAAGGCCGTTTGGAGTCTCTGCTGAACTATCAGACTCTGGTATCCGATCTCACGGGTCTGGATGTGGCCAATGCTTCGCTTTTGGATGAGGGAACTGCCGCCGCCGAGGCCATGTGCCTGGCCACGCGTCACAACAAGAGGAAGAAGCTTTACCTCTCGAACAGAGTCCATCCCCAGACTCTTTCGGTGGTCAAAACAAGGGCCGAGGCTCTGGAGCTGGAGGTAGTGGTGGGACCCATTGAGCAGGCGGATCTGCCAAGTCGTGAGCTGGCCGGTATTCTCCTGCAATACCCGGATACCTATGGTGATGTCAAGGACTTTGAGGACATTGCTGCTTTGGCCAAAAAGAACGGAGTGGGTTTGCATCAGGAAAACTTTAGAAAATATTGATTTTATTCTCTTTCCTCTCTTTAGACCCTTGTGGTGGTGGCCACCGATCTCCTGTCGCTAACCCTGCTTCGCCCTCCAGCCGAATTTGGAGCAGACATTGCCGTGGGCACTTCACAGCGTTTGGGAGTTCCTCTGGGCTATGGCGGCCCTCATGCCGGGTTCTTTGCCTGCAAACAGAGTCTGGTGCGCCTGATGCCGGGTCGCATGATCGGCGTGACCCGGGACATGGACGGTAACGATGCCTATCGCCTGGCCCTGCAGACACGCGAGCAGCACATTCGCCGGGACAAGGCCACGAGTAACATTTGCACGGCTCAAGCTCTACTGGCCAACATGTCGGCCATGTACGCCATCTACCACGGACCGGAGGGTCTAAAAGCCATGGCCAATCGCATCCACCACTTCACGCTGACCCTGCAAACGGGACTCTTGGGTGCTGGTCACGAAGTGATCAACAAGAACTTCTTCGACACGCTGCACATTAAGCTGGCTGGTAACCAGTCTCTGGAGGATCTGAAGGAGCGTGCCGAGCACAAGCGCATCAACTTGAGATATCTGGAAGATGGCACTGTGGGCGTGGCTCTCGATGAAACGGTCAGTGTGGCGGATGTGGATGATCTTTTGTGGGTGTTCAAGGCAGAGGCTACTGTGGAGCAGCTCCTGGCACGTCGCGATGTCCTGAAGAACTCCATTGAGAACTCAAAATTCCTGCGTACCTCGGCGTACCTGCAGCATCCCATTTTTCAGAGCTATCACAGGTGAGTTTGTTAGAAAGATTATATCAAGAAAGAAGCCAATATCTTCTCCTTCCAGTGAGTCCCGCATGGTTCGCTACATGAAGAAACTAGAGAACAAGGACATCTCTCTGGTGCACTCCATGATTCCCCTGGGATCCTGCACCATGAAACTTAATTCCACCACCGAAATGATGCCTTGCTCCTTCCGCCACTTCACCGACATTCATCCCTTTGCTCCCGTGGAGCAGGCCCAAGGATTCCATCAAATGTTTAACGAACTGGAGCGTGATCTTTGTGAAATTACAGGCTACGACAGGATCTCCTTCCAACCCAACTCGGGAGCACAGGGAGAATATGCCGGCTTGAGGGCCATTAGGAGCTACCATGAGCACCGGAACGAGGGACACAGGAATATCTGCCTGATCCCCATCTCTGCGCACGGAACAAACCCGGCATCCGCTCAAATGGCGGGCATGAAGGTGGAACCCATTAGGATCTTGTCAAATGGCTCCATTGACATGGCCCACCTAAGAGCAAAGGCCGAGGAGCATTCCAAAGAACTGTCCTGCCTGATGATTACCTACCCGTCCACCATGGGTGTCTTCGAGGAAACGGTTGCAGATATCTGCACGCTGATCCACAAGCATGGAGGACAGGTCTACTTGGATGGAGCCAATATGAATGCCCAGGTGGGCCTGTGCCGTCCGGGAGATTATGGCAGTGATGTGTCCCATCTCAACCTGCACAAGACCTTCTGTATTCCGCACGGCGGTGGTGGTCCTGGAATGGGTCCCATTGGCGTCAAGTCCCACTTGGCTCCGTATCTGCCAGGACATCCGGTGGTGAGTCCTCTGAGCAGCGAGGAACACAGCTTTGGTGTTGTCTCTGCCGCACCCTTCGGCAGCTCCGCCATCCTGCCCATCTCCTGGTCTTACATCAAGCTCATGGGCAGCCGCGGCCTGAAGAGAGCCACTCAGGTGGCCATCCTTAATGCGAACTACATGTCCAAGCGGCTGGAGCAGCACTACAAGACTCTGTACAAGGCACCCAACTCGGATCTGGTGGCCCACGAGTTTATCTTGGACATACGCGACCTGAAAAAGACGGCAAACATCGAAGCTGTGGATGTGGCAAAGCGCCTGATGGACTATGGCTTCCATGCTCCCACAATGTCCTGGCCCGTGGCTGGAACCCTGATGATTGAGCCCACGGAGTCTGAGGATAAGGAGGAGCTGGATCGGTTCTGTGATGCCATGATTTCGATTCGTGAGGAGATCGCTGAGATTGAGGCGGGACGCATGGACAAGGCAGTGAATCCCTTGAAAATGTCCCCGCACACCCAAGCCCAGGTCATTTCGGACAAATGGGATCGACCCTATACACGAGAACAGGCTGCCTTCCCAGCTGTAAGTCTCAATAATTTGAAAATTTATAATGTTAAATTTAAAAAATTACATTTTTTGCAGATCTTTGTGAAGCCAGATGCCAAGATCTGGCCCACTGTGGGCAGGATCGATGATGCCTATGGTGACAAGCATCTCGTGTGCACCTGCCCGCCCATTTTGCCTGATTTATAAGGAATTTATGTCTAAGAAAAATCTTAAAACCCAATTGTTAAAACTTATTTTTTAATAAAACAACTAAAGTACCTTTTGTACATTGCTTATTTTATTATTTGACATACAAAAAGCTTTCTGGAAATAAATTGAACTAAACAAATACAAACATTTTGAAATCACTAATTTTTTGTTATAATAAATGCAAAAATTATGCATTACAAAATTAACTTACATTTTACTTAAATTGTCTTAGTTTTAAACACAAAATGGTGGTCACTTGATTAAACAATTATATATACTTTGAGAGACTTAAACATAAATTAAAGAAGTATTTTAGAAATAAAATTTGTTCCTAACCTTATCATGGGGGCCACAGCTAAAGGCTATGAATTTAAATAAATTTAAAGATTTCCTAAAAGTAAGAGAGGCAGTTTTTGTAGGAATTTGACATAAATTCTGTGACACCCCTCTAAATTTATAACTAATCCTCAATCATACTTTCTTTTCTTAGCCTTCGTCTCAATTTTCGACTCTTTCACACGAGTCTTGTAATGTTTATGGAAGTTATTCACATCGTTCATGGGTATGGTCCACTCATTCGGACTTGGAAGCTTTGTGGGATCAGTTGACTCTGAATATTCGGGGATTTCGACACCCAGCAGCTTGCAGACCTTGGACAACACCACATCCACATAGCTGGAGATGATCAAGTTGGCCTTTTTGTCATGTTTTGTGGGCTGCAGATTGCAAATGACTAGTTTTCCACCGCGCTTGAGGTTCTTCAGGGGAAGATCGCCGCTTGGAACGATTTGCAGAGTGGTTCCAAGGGCTATATTCAGATCTGCGATTGTGGAGTGCATCAGACCCATTTCGAGATCCTTCTCCGGCAGATCATGTTCCCAATCGAGAACGTTGTCGTAGAGTATTCCCGATCTGCAGCTGCGTCCCTTACTCTCCAGGGAAGACTTGCAAGGACGGTTCAGAGATTTCTGGCCCACAGTTTCCACGGCAGTGGATCTCACAAACTGACGCCGGCACTTTTTACATTGCTCGATGTAAATATTGCCATGCAGTTCCGAGAGGAATCTCCTGTTCAGTCCAGATTTTAGGTGCAATCCATCGATGTTCTGGGACACCACATACTGCACAAAACCACTCTCCAGCAGGGCTATAATGGCCATGTGCGTTTTCGTGGGCTTCGCCTCGTCGAAGGATACATTAAAGTCCGGTTTCTCGCCCTTCTCCTCTAGCGTCCAAACTCCCTTTGGTCCCCGGAAGTCGGGTATGCCTGCGGAGGTACTGATACCAGCTCCTGTGTGCAGGACAACGTGCCCGGATTTCTTGATTAATTCCGCAAGTTCCTTGCACTTTTCGGCTACAACATCGTCGCTGTCGAAGGTCTCAGGAGCTCCCAGGACTCCCTTGTCGTCGTAGGCCGATAGTCCTTCCGCATAGTTGCAGCTCATGCCGGGTTTTACTTTTGATTTTCTTTAAAAATGCAATGTTTTTGAGGAAATATTGTTTTGTTTACGTTTTCTTGCGGTCCATGGAAGTTTCTTGTTATTTAGTATGAACTTACTTAGCGGTATGAAAAATACCAAGAATACCATATACTCTGGCATCGGGGCATACAGATTTAAAATGTATTTTAAACATTGGAAATATATTTCTTTAAAAAACGTTCATAGATTTTTCAGTATTACATTTATTTCAATCCTAAAACCCCTGATTAAATTAACAAAATGTATTTAAATAAATTAAAGTTCCCTCGTTTCCCCTCCTTTTCGCTTTAGTATATTCTGCAGTATTTTTCAACACTTTTTAGTATATTCGCTGAAGTTGTTTGGTAACATTGTCGGAGCAGTTTCGGCCACTCTGGTACCGTGGTTCTTCATCATTATATAATTAAACTCCAACTCGATGTGATCAAAACAAAGCTGGCAGCGCGAACCAAGTGCGAGAGAGTGTGCGGGTGTTACCACTGTGGACGATGGTATCGCGGTGACGGACAAATGCCCACTTCTCCACACACCAGCAGCAGCAGCAGCAGCAGAGTAGAGCAGCAACGTTAGCAATATGGAGGACGAGGGCGAAGCGGAGTCCACAGCCGGAAGCGGTCCCATGGCGACAGCCAAGAAATGGCCGGTACCGCCGACACCCCGGCATGCCAGCGTCTTCTCGGAGCGCTTCTTTGGCGCTTTCCAGTGGGAGGAGTTTGCCTGCGGTTGCGGAGCGGCCTTCGTCAACATTGCCGCCACTTATCCCATCTACAAGATGATCTTCCGGCAGATGCTGCACGGCGTGCCTATCACCTCGGCCTTTGCCCAGCTGCGGCACGAGGGCTTGGGGTTCCTCTATCGCGGCATGTTGCCCCCGCTGGCGCAGAAGACCATCTCGCTGTCGATTATGTTCGGCGTGTTCGATGGCACGCGGCGTTATCTGGTGGAGGACTACAGGCTGAACGACTATGGCGCCAAGGTGATTGCCGGCGTGGTGGCGGGCAGTGCCGAGTCCATACTCCTGCCCTTTGAGCGTGTGCAGACCCTGCTGGCGGACTCCAAGTTTCACCAGCACTTCTCCAATACGCCGAATGCATTCAGGTGAGTGTTTGCACCTCTCTTTAGCTAAAAAATGCTAACTTACTCGTATTATTCTCCAGGTATGTGGTAACCCATCATGGTTACCGGGAGCTATACAGGGGAATTGAACCAGTATTTTGGCGCAACGGCCTTTCCAATGCCTTCTTCTTTGTGCTCCGAGAAGAGGCCAGTGCCAGGCTGCCAAAGAGGGTAAGTATGCCATGCAGTCTGTGGA
Source organism: Drosophila watanabei (assembly GCA_008042575.1). Lineage (NCBI taxonomy): Eukaryota > Metazoa > Arthropoda > Insecta > Diptera > Drosophilidae > Drosophila > Drosophila watanabei. The sequence goes on from VNJS01008391.1 coordinate 42,528, forward strand.
TCTGCAAAAAACCTAATACATCGAATTGATTCCACAGAAATCCGTGTCCACACGCACGGCCCAGGAGTTCATAGCTGGCGCAGTGATCGGGGCCAGTATCAGCACAATTTTCTACCCGCTTAACGTGATCAAAGTGTCGCTGCAGAGCGACATGGGCCAGCGGTCGGAGGGCAGCTGGCAGGCGGCCAAGCGGATCTATAGGGAGCGCGATTGCCGCATTGGTAACTTCTATCGCGGCTGCGCCTTCAATACGGGCCGCTCCTTCATCAGCTGGGGCATCATGAACACGGCCTACGAGAACCTAAAGAAACTGATGCACCAGCAGCCGCCGCAGATGACGCTGTCCACGAAGTAAGTGGGGGCTGGGGGAAACCTATAGTGGTTCTAGATTGAAACTAAGCACACAGAGAAACGACGGTTCTGCCTTTTTTTTAGCTAGCCAATTTTCATTTGGGTTAAGTCTAAGTTTAAGTTGCTCGTGTCGAGATGCTATTAAGGTGCTGAATTCTAGGTGTTTAATGTACATACACACCCACACACATCCTATGAGGAGGCATCCTCCTCCTCCATCCCCCATATCTGTATATCGATTCAATTGTCCCATCGGATGCCAATGTTTTCTAGGGGCAAATAAACGAGAGCATTTACTGGAACCCAAATCTACGAGTTTACGGTTTAGTTAGCTACTATAACGACTTGTTGTAAATAATACCTAATAGATACAGTACAATATAATAGAATTGTGTTGTTCGTTCGCCGCTGATGACTTTGTGATTCATTGAAATTACTAAAAACTGAATACTTTACGCTGTAAATTCAATGTTCTTATAAACATAAAAAGAAAACAAACTAAAATAAAAAGTGTATTTGTAATTCAAAGTTTAATCATACATTCTTTTTCACTCTAAACCTAAGTGAGTTTTTCAGCATTTCCGTTGTTATCTTTCTAAAAGCTAATCTAGTGTCTAGGCGGTAGGGAACGAGTATCACAAGTAAGATTAGAAGGTTAGAGTGCGGTGAGTGGCCTAGCGCCTCTTGAGTGAGCTGCGGTAGCGCTGATAGAAGTCCTCCATGGCTCTGTACTCGGGCTCCAGGATGTCGGGTATCTCCTTGTCCAGGGAGGCAAAGTACACCATTTCCACGGAGCTGCTGCCACGTAACTCCTGCTCGTACCGCCGCAGCTGCTGGAAGAAGCCAGAGTTGGGGCGCACCTGCGGCCTAATGGACTGGACGTGCTTGTAGGCCTCGCGCAGGCTCATTCCCGCATGCTTCATCAGGTAGGCCAGGCACAGGCTAGCCGAGCGACTAACCCCGGCCACGCAGTGAATCAAGGAACAGCCACCGCTGAGACGCACTTCCTCCATCAAGTCGGCCACCTCATCAAAGTGCTTGGACAGGTCCACCTCCGACCGATCCTGGGCATTGATGCGCAAATACACGGGACTCCGCTCAGTGGACAGCGGTGTGTCGGGCAGCTCAGGAGCCACATTGATGACGCAGCTCACTCCCAGTTTGTCCATGTAGGCGGGCACCACCGCTGCAGCGCCGCAAAGGATCAGGGACGGGGTAAGACGAGACAGGCCGGGATAAGGTGTGTGATCCTCAGGACTTAGCTTGCTGAAAAAATAATAAAAAGAAGAAGGATTAAAAAACTTAATCAACTTTTATTGAAATTTATAAATTAAATCCTAAACATTTTATTAAGTTATTCATATTCATAAATAAGCTCTTAAATTGCATAAAGATTTACGTTGTATTCTTAAAAAAGCTATTAATGCAAATAATGCTTTAAATATTACTTTATTTATTTCAAAGCTAAACTGTCTAAAATCTATTTCGGTTCGTTCTTTTTCATATTTTTATATTTTGGTTAAAAATACTGCGTACTCTTTCGGCTGGATACTATGCGAAATATAATATATTTTTTAACGAGTGGGTTGAAAAAACCAATAAAATAGGAACATTTCTCAGGGGAACAAAGGAGAACGAACGGAGCATTTGGTGTTAAGCCAAACAACAAATATCGCATAAACAAATGGCAGGTATTCATGTATGTAGTTTTTTTTGCGTAGTACTGCTAAAGCTCTCAACATGAAACAGCCCACCACCGAGCAGGGTAATTTTGTGAATGGAAGCTAGAGCAACACATCACCCAGACCAGCCCCATACCATCCCTCCCGAGAGTCCCAACAGATCCTACGTATTTATCAGGCGACGTCATGGTTTTTTAGCGCTGCGTAGGCAACGTACAAACAATAAACATATGCCACATATCTGCACATATATACGAATTTGTATCTGTACACCTCAAAAATGTTGTTTATAATTAGTTTCGCAGAGTGTATAATAAATGGATGCGAAATGGAAATAGAATTGATCTATAATGGGGTTTGGTGAATGGGTAAACAAAGATATTACGTATCCAAAATCGCACATTATCTGTTGTTTTGGAGTGTTTCAATTACAATGCTCTTATTTTATTTTTAGGAACCTCTAATATAATCATCAAAGATCATATAATAAAAATCAAATTAAATGGAATAATGCCAAGTAAACAAGCTGTCACTCAGCATCTAATCCATATAATTCCATATTTATTTGCCCAATTTAAGATTGATACATTCCCCATGCTCCTATATATGGTTACATCTAAATAATTAAAAAATAGAGACATGACATCTGGCTCTTATGCGCCTCATCCATCAACCCGCCCCGCTGTCAATGCCCCTTGTCAGCAGAGATCAAATGGAGGTGGCCAAGACCCCCTCCTTTGGCACCTTTCCGCCTCTTTCAGCACTCTCCAAAAGGGAGCTGACACTAAGGAATGTAAATGTAAAATTAAACACTGGTTTTATTTTGGCAACGAACTAATTATACTCTGCGAATAATTCACAAAATCTAAAATATGTTCTTAAAGAATTTAGTTTAAAATATTTAAACAAAAGTCAAACAAAATGGAAATATAAAGACCTAATATTGTTTGAAATATCTTGGAATATCCCTGGTTTAAGGTCCTAAAATCCAAGTTGATATTCAAAACAATAAATATTTATATCTGAAAGTTTATTTATTAACACATCTTGTAAGTAAATATTATTTTATTGAACTTGATCAGGTCTGCTATATCCCTGTAAGAGTATGGGCGTTCTCCTGTGTGTGTGTCACACAGGAAAATATGTCTTTTTGGTTTTATTATATGTTTACGGCGACTTTGCGTCGTCATTAAATAATAATCATGAATTCCGCTGGCAAGTTGCCAAAATTAATCATCGGTCACTTTCACTAGACCAAGCCAGTGGGCATTGGTGGCATCGGCGCAGAAATGTTTTTGATTTGAAAATAAGTGAAATTAAAATATTTCACACCGCCCGCATTTATGGACGACACAATGATTTTGTTTCTTTCGTTTTATTATCGCTAAATGCAAAAATAAAAGCAAGAACAAATTGTGATGTTTTTTTTTCGAAATTCCACATCCATTATATATGTATTCACTGTATAATGGATGAATTCCAAGTCCTTGTCTCTGGGCGGGAATAGTTTTGCATTGTCAATCACATGATGATATTGTGTGGGGAACTAGGTTAATGGAATGGCGCGAAAAAATAAAACAGTGGATCCTCCCACGCTATAAATCCTATAAATCCTTCGTTTATATTGTAATTTGCCAAACAAAAAAACATTATTCTAGTACCGATATTTTAAACATTACCTCAGGGCCGCACACACAATTTATTTATTATTATTTCGACTGCCAAAAATTTTTGACAGACCTGCAGACAGACCTGCCTGAGTTGCGCAAAATGAAAAATGACTAATTTCATTTTAGCAATTATGGTGTCCTTGAATTCAATTGTCAGAGTCAGGGCCTCCGATAAAGAATGCCAAGAATGCGCCAAAGAACTTAGGAATTATTTTAAAGAATTTACATATATATTTTGCATTTTGTTTCGACTGTAAAACAACATACAGCAGTTCCGACATGATTTCCGCGTTGTATAAATGGGACAATTGCGAAAAAGGGGGCCATGCTTGAAATATGCACACACATCTACAAATACTTATATGTAAATACGTTGGAATTCAGAATGGAATTTGGTTCAAAAAACACATTCGATTTGAGAAACGCATGTGGCCAAATTGGGTGCATATGTTGGGGCTCGGACTTTGAACTAATGTGCATAAAAGAAGCAGTAAAAAAGCAAAAAGTATTACTTAATGCTACAAAATGATGTATATTTAAAAAAAAAAAAAAAACTATAATGATACAAGTTGGAGAAATATGCAAAAAATCAATTAACTCCAAATACATATGCCTTTGAAAATTTTTTAAAATCGAATATATTATTCGATGATTTATGTTCAAAATAGCTAAATGCTTTTTTTCCAAAGCTTTGACATCTTTTATTAATTGATGCTAACAGGGACTTTATCATAAATTATACATTTTTGTATTTTCTATTTATTGTTTGAAGATTTAACAAGTAATTCATTTTCTAAGTTGGTGGAATTATCATTTAAAACTTTATTTCTCTAATCGATTCTACTTTGCATTTTTAAATATAAATTACACATTCAAAAAATAATAAATGCATATTTTTAAGCTTATCTAACTTAAATTTTTTTCGTTTTAATTATTTAATTATTAGAATGCACTCTAATTTAAAACTTTCATGCCAAGTAATTTTACAAAGCTTTGTAAATTGATACAATTAAACTAATTAATTTTGACCACGTCAAGCTGGCGCCCAACCACAAAGGTCTGGGAAAGGTGACATCAGCGCGCGACCTTGACTAAACCATTAATTGTTGCGACTAACTAAAACGGGGCTCAAACGCCCACCGCAAGCATATAAGGCAAGAACATAATGCTAAAGGTTTACTATATAATCTTTATACTATGTATATTATGCGTGCAAATGACTCACTTTTGGCGATTCTCGTTCTCGACATTCTCATTATCATCATAGGGAATTCGGATGCCTCCGCCTCCAACTATTAACTCCTGCATGTTTACGCTACGTTTGGAATTCGCGCCTCTTAATTAAGTATTTACGCTTCGAAATAAACAAATTCCTTAGATTCCAGACCGACAAAAATATAAACTATTTTCTGCTTGATCTCCGCGATTCGGTGGTTCGGTAAACAAACTGAAGTCCCTCGGGTAATTCTTTAATTTTATTCTATTCTTTTTGGCAAACCAGCGACGACTGAGCGACAGCGAACCGAAATGCTTTCGAAAAAGCATTTTTAGTTGATGTGGTGAGTTGGATATCACGCCGAGGTGCGTAAAGGTGTTGTGTGGGTGAAAATTGAGGTGGAAATTCCACCTGCCAGCGAACAACATCCACCTGTGTGAGCATTGCCAATTTCCGAAACAGTTAGTAGGTAAAATTAATGAATAAGGCCAAACCAATATAATAATAAGGTTTGAATATAAAGTAAATTTATTTAATCGAAATTATTGGTTAAATGAATATTATTTTCTGTGCTTTAATTTATTTACATTTTCTATTTAATTTGTATATTATTTATCTAAAACGGAAGAAATAAGGAAACGAAGCAATTAACCAATAGCTGAAAGAGCCTCTTACATATAAAGGATTTCTTTACTTTATTGTAAAAGGTAATAAGGAATTGGAAAAAATACATAAAAATAAATCACCAATTGAACTTATCAAAGAAAAATGCGTATAAATTAAAAATTAAAATATTCAAGGTTTCTTATTTGAAAATACCGATTTTATTGCCATCGATTATCGATTTATCGATAACAACAACATGTATCAGCCATACGAATTACGCGGATAAGTTGGCCACACTGACGAAGAAGAGAAGCGGGAGACGGAAGCAGACGCCACAAAATTGGTTAAAAATTCTTCAATCCAGGATCTAAGTGTCATTACGACTGCAATGGGAAAGGAAAAGGCTGGCAAGTCCTTCAACATCGGCGACCTGGTGTTCGCCAAGGTCAAGGGCTATCCGGCGTGGCCGGCGAAGATCACCAAGTACAACAACAAGAAGTTTAATGTTTACTTCTACGGCACTGGCGAGACGGCCAACATCAAGCTGGAGGATCTGTTCTCCTACGCGGACAACAAGGAGAAGTTCGCCACGGACAAGAATATGAAGCGCGCCAAGTTCAGCGACGCCATCGACCAGATCGAGAGTGCTTTGCGCGGCGAGGACTCGGCACCTATCGATTTGTCCGAAGAGGGGGCAGCAACTCCCGCCGCCACCGCCGCCGCCGGCTCCGAGACCTCGTCTCCCGCCAAGAAGCCCGAAGAGACAGCCAAGCCCGAGAGTTCTACTCCAGCTGCAGCCGCCGGGGGCGAGAAACCCAAAAAGACCCCTGGAGGTTCCCGTAAAACCAAGGCACCTCCACGCCATGTGGACGGCGATACTGATGCGGCAGCCGGCACCGAAGCCTCGGGCTCAGCTGATGCTCCGCCGCCGCCGAAGCGTCGGGTTCCGCCCGAGGGATTGAATGCAACAGGTAGTGCCGCCTCTGCCACGCCCTCATCTGCTGCTTCAGCTGCTGGCGCCACCAACCGCCAGAAGTCTGTTAAGAAATCAAAGCCGACAGCAGCCGTAACTCCCATCCAGAAGCGCTCCAGGCTAGTCAATGTGAGTGAATAACAATAAAAAGTACTTTAAGTTACTCGCAGGTGAGCAAAATCAATAAGAACAATAAAAACATTCCAATAGGATCTCGGTGGCATTAATCTCATTCAAATTGTTGAAGCAGTTGAAGTCCAAAAACAAATAAATAAAACCCATTAATTTTCCTTTCCTTTTCTGTAGAACATCCAAAACGACATGTTGATGGTTTACTTGCCGACCGCCAAGTGCTTGGGCATCGATCTCAACTACAAAAAGCCGGAGAGCTTTGAGAGCGCCGCCGCCGAGCAGGCGTGGAAGGAAAAGGCGCGCCTAGAGGCCACGGAGCTGAAGGTGAAGCTGGAGAGCGGCCAAGTTGAGCCGGAATCTATGCCAGAGCGCATCATTGTGGAGCCGGCACGCAGCGAGATACCGAAGCAGGAGGCCATGCGCTTCATTGAGGAGCTGATTGAGCACGAGGATAATCTCTTCATGGAACGTGACTTCATCCAGCTATCCCAGCAGCTGCGCGAGTGCCTGGGCTTGCGACGAGCCAATGTGGGCAAGTGCTTGGAGATTCTGGAGATGTTCAAGGACGTTGAGCTCAACAAGCTGATGCTGCTACGAAATCCCGAGTGTGTGGACATCATGCGACGCTTGCGCCGCTATGTGGGCAACTTGGAGCTATGGAAAATGGAGCACTGCGACGAGGTGGAGTTCAAGGAGAAGGCCCAAATCATACGCAAAGTGTCCGTCTCCATATATGACGGCTTCAAGGCTCTATTCAACTCGGAAAATGAGTACGAGGACAACTTCTGGATAGAGTTTTGTGAGAAGGTCAAGATCTACAAGGCGTACACAAAGAATATGAATGAGAACCTGCGGGTCGGAATGAGCGAGCGCGGCTACAACAATCTGGTTGAGGCCAAAGAAGGCTCCATTGCCGCCGCCGCCGCCCAAGCGACACAAAAGTAGATGATCAGTGTTTTTTTTGGGCTATAAAGTCCCAATGGTAAGCTGAAATTATGAGTATAACTGAAATTTTAATATACTGACATTATCTTTTCTCTTTCAGTTAGATTTAAGCGTAAAGATCCGGCGAATTTGGAGCGGAACTAGCTCTGACGACGAGTGCTATTTGCTTATTTTCTAGGATTAAGTTTAATGCAGATTACTTACTCTGATTATGGATCCCCCAGTAGCATATCCGCGCACACGTAAATCATTAAGTAGATATATTCCAGCTTCCTTCGATCCTTACATATATTAACCATATGTGTGCGTAGAAGTTCGACGATTTAAAATGAATTAAACTTAGAGACGGTACATAATCCAAACTAAACGAGTGTTTTCATTTATTTTAAATTCGTTTCAGAAACAAACTAAAAAGTCAGCACCGAAGTTGCATTCATTGTCACTTAATCTTATCAAATATTCTATTATTATTTTAAGCTCTTCTTATATACTAATTAATGATTATCAATTTTCCTTGGCATCCCCAATCCCATCCGGCAGGATGGCAAACATTGCCTCCGATTCCGGCAGGCATGGTGAATCATATATCTTGCATATGCGCGTCTCGCCCTTGCCCTTGCGCAGATACAAACGCGTGGTCGAGGCATGCGCCATTATATGTCCTCCGATCGGTTTCTTTGCATCTCCCGCAAACATGCCCGGGCCGCCGTCCAGCGAGGCCGTTACCTGATTGGTAATGACCACGGCCACGCCAAACTCATCCGCCAGCCGCTGGAGCATGCGCAGGAACAAGCCCAAATGATTCTGACGAGCGGCCAACTCGCCGCGTCCAATATAATCCGATCGGTACAGAGCCATTGCACTATCCACTATGACCACAGCATATCTGTAAGGTTGGGAATTAATTTAAATATAGGTTTCCTTTTCGCACAAAAGTTAGTCTCACCTGGATTCAAAGAGCATGCCCGCTGCCATCTGAATGAGTCGCGTTTGCTGGTCCGAGTTGTAGGCCCGCGAGCAAGCCACGTTGTCGAGGACCTCGGCCTCGTTGAGCTTGTAACGCTGAGCGATGGCGGACAGCCGCTCCGGCCGGAAGGTGTTCTCCGTATCAATATACAAGCACTTGCCCTCGCCGCCCTTCTGGCTGATGGGCAGCTGGCAGGTGACCGCCAGCGTGTGGCAGATCTGCGTCTTGCCGCAACGGAACTCGCCGAAGATCTCCGTGATGGAACCCGTCTCAATGCCACCGCCTAGGAGTTTGTCCAGTTCCTTGGAGCCGGTGGTCAGCTGCACCACGTCCGCTCGCATCTGGTGGAAGGTGCGGGCACTGAGGAAGCCCAGCGGCACCAGTTTGTTGGCCTCCGTGATGATCTGCTCCACCTTGCCGCCGCCCAGTCCCGGGATGGCCATCAGCTGCTTCTTGGTTGCATTGGCCACCGCCTCCACAGTGTGCAGGCTCGCCTGCTGCAGCAGCCTGATGTCCTTGGCCGTGATGCTGCCGCCCTGAAAAGTGCGTCGATTAGAATAAGTTTCATCATTTCACGATCATTGATCGACGCTTACTATCAACTTGGTGACGTTCAGTGGTCCTCCCTCCTCCTCCTCCGTCGCCGGAGCCTCCACGTTCGACAGCTTCTCCATTGACAGCTGTAAAGTTTGAGTTTTGTGATTCGTTCGAAGTTGCCCACAAAATTCTCCGTTTTGAAAGTTACTCAGAAATTTCGTCAAAAGATTGCCGCCAGAACCAAAGACGGACCGTAGCTACAACAACAGTGAATAGTGATTTCCCCTTTAACGACATCTGGCCACACTTAAGCCGCGCATAAGGACTGATATTGGCGTTGCCACACTTTTCGGGGAAATTCGCAGTTTTTCCTTATTTTCCTCACCTGCAGGAAGTAAGGCCTATAACCGACGTTGCTACAGTAAAATCAAGAAGCACAGACGATCGCAATGAGCGATTATCACTATTTCGATATTAAATTGTGAGTGGCTTTTCATAGATTAGCTTAAATATCTATATTTTTACCAAATTATATTCCCTAGAAAGCTACGAGATCCGGATATTGTTGTCCTGACTCCAGCCCTCGTCCGTAGCTGCCTTCTCGATGCAATGGACAGTTACTTTTGCGAGGATAAGCCAGTTCTCGAAATTGTAAAGTTTTGTGCCCTCCAACAACGTATTATTTTTCGGGTTCCGGAGGAATGCTATGAGATGACACGCATTTCCATTCCTTTAATAGGACATTACCAGCAAAATCCCTGTCATTTTGAGGTCCTTGAAACGTCCAAGACAATGCTGGACTTTGAAAAGGTTTGCGAAAAAGAGGATATTACAAGCTGCATTTAGAAAATAGGTGCCAATAAAGATCACTTAAATACGTTCTTTATTTCAAGTTCTCCCCGTTTTTCAAAGATTACTTATATATGTTCTAGTTTCTATTTAAAAATCTGTCAAAGTTTATTAATATAAAACTTTTATTTAGAACGAACAACAAACTTAATTGCCAAATAACGCAAAGTAGGGTAAAATTAACAAGATGTAATTGTTTTTCAATGTTTTTTGGGATTTAAAAAAGTATTTAACAATAAAAACAATTAACAAAAACAGCATTCTAAGCTTAAATTATAGAATTCCAATTTTGAATTCTGGATTTATTTTCGGACTTAAAAAATACTAACTCAACACTGTGCACCGTGAAATAGCCAACTTGACATCTCCGATTTAACCCAGCTGTTCAGAAAGAAACAGTGAAAAGGGAAAAATTACATAAAAATACACACTGACCGGCATTTTTTGAGGACTTCCCGAAGCTTCGGCAGAAAATTGGACCCGCTCAGACCTACGGGAGACTCGGAGCTGTCGTGACCAAAGCATGAGTGGTTTCCAATACCTGGACGTGAAGCTGTGAGTGCAGAAACTCATGTCAAATCTAATACACGTGCGCACGTGCCGGCGAAGATGATGTAAAATTTACACCCGTGTTTTTATTTCCTCCATTTCCAGAAAACTCCGTGATCCAGAATCCGTGACTTTGACGCCCGTCTTTCTCTGCGGCTGCATTCTCAACTCCTTGACGAGTGTCTTTGGGGAAATAGGTGGCCAGACCTCTGTGAAAATTGTGAAATTTAGCGCCTCACAGCAACGTTCCGTGTTGCGGGTGCCCCAGGATTTCCTGGAACGAGTCCGAATTGCCATAACTTTGATTGGTTACTACCAGGAAGTGCCCTGCCATTTCCAAGTGCTAAGCACATCCCCCAAGCGGCTGGATTTCGAGGATACCGAGGAGGATATCATAGCATTTATCTAGAAAGATGTCGTCGTTCTCATTCTGCAAGGAATACGGCAAGGACAAGGTCATCTTTGTCACGAAGGAGGACCATGCCACGCCCAGCAAAATCGAGCTGCCGGCGCCGGAACAGCCGGAGGGTGTCATCACCAAAGATGGCAACATAAACTGGAGTTGCCCATGCCTTGGTGGCATGGCCACCGGCCCCTGTGGCGTTGATTTCCGCGAGGCCTTCTCCTGCTTCCAGTACAGCAAGGCCGATCCCAAGGGCTCCGACTGTTACGAGGCCTTCACCAAGATGCGCGACTGCTTCCAGATGTACCCCACCGTTTACAACAAGTCCGGCGGAGGCGACGATGATGACGACGATGGCCTGGGTGATGCTTTGGACGCGGGCTCAGCCGGCGACTCCGATCCGCTGGCGGATGTCGGCGCTCCTGTAGCCGCCGATGAGGCGGTGGCCACCAAGAGCACCTCGGTGGTGCCCAAGGCCTAGGATAGGAATATCTCTGTCTTGTTCAACTTACTTAACGATAAGAGCTAGGTGTGACTTCGTAAAAATAAATAAAGCTTGTCATAGTTGTGGGCCGAAAAGCCACTAATCATACATACTATCAATATCGTGACATTATGCTTCACCTGCGGTCTAAAAATATTAGTTATTTTTAATATTAGATTAATAAAGGAATGATTATCTTCATTACTTTAAATCTGTAGTCATACAAAAAATTATGAGTTTACTTAAATATTATGATATTATTCTGTAATGCCAGTTGGAAATGGAATTAAATTAATCTTGTTAAAACAAAATAAGGAAATACTGCCTAACAGTACTTTTTTTAAATTTATAATCACTTTAAAACTTAAAATAATTTAAAATAAATTTTGCTATTTTTGCTATTAAAATTTAAATAAACATTTTGGATTCGTGGATTTAATTTTGCGGAAAAATAAAAATAAATGTTAATCAATTACAATTACTGTACATTTAAATTAATTATTTAAGAACTTTGACGCTTTCTATAAAGTTTTTTTCAAAAATATTTCCTTGTTTATATATTTAAAGCTTAAAACTAAGTAGTACTCATATTTATTTAAATGAAAATATTTTAATATTTACATTATGTTTATGCTTTTTAATTTAATTTATTTTTAATTTTAAAAGGTTGTAATTTTCCTAATTTTTCACTGTAGACCGTTATTTTGTAGTAATTTTCCATTCCCAACACGTTCGTGGTATTTTCGCGTAGCGTTAGCACCTCAGCGCGGTATTTTCGTGCGCATGCTGCCACACTGTTTACGAAGCAAGCGAGAGGAAAGAACGTAAAAAATAATATTTCGTGACGAAAAAATGCTGTAGGCGCATTGTAAAATGCATATAGTGCTGATAAATCGCGTTTGTGATATGCTAAAACGCGAGTTCGACACCAAGTCCGTGCAGAACTTCAAAGTGCAATAACAAAACAAACGAATTATCGAATATACCAAAGTGCAATTGGCCAGTTGAGACTACACAACCACAACAAAAACAACAGCACAATCGACATCGGCGACTAGTAAATAACCTTGTACGCCGTGATCAGAAATAATATATTGTAGTTAGCCAGCGTAGAAGGCATAATATTAAAAGGCGACTAAGTGGTTAAATAATACAAGTAACAACAAGTTTAATAGGAAAAACACGCTGACTGTGTCCGTATGTGTGTGTGCGAGTGAGTGTGAGTGCGAGAGTGTGCTACCAATACAAACGCAACCACGACGCAATACAAGCGCACAGCGCATAGTTTTCTATAATAACGAAAATAAAGTAACAGCGATAAATAATCCAAAACAACAACAACAGCAACGAAGAGTCTCAAAAAGTGCTGGAAAAACTCGCGATAAGGAAAAGCGAAAAGCAAGTGAAAGAAAAAAATCAACGAAAACAACAACAGAAGAGCGGAAACCTCCACATCGACAGATCTTTGGATGCTGCTGCATTTTGATCTCCGGCGACAAAATGGTTTCGTTAATTGATACAATCGATGCGGCAGCCGAGAAGCAGAAGCAACTGGCGGTTGCTGCATCCACCTCCTCCGCATCATCGACCTCTCCTTCTTCCTCCGATTCCTCGGCCTCCAAATCCAATCTCACGGCCAGCGGAAAGCCAAAGGAGAAACGAAGGTGAGTGGAATATAAACCAATTTACACTCTGACCATATCCATTGCGATCCCTCGAATATTATTTAGATCAGTTGCTTTTTGCCTATTGCATAAGCGTTTGCTTTCTTTTTCTGCCTCCTCTTCGCCGCTGCTTCTACTGCTGCTGCTGCTGCTGCTGCTGCGGCGAAGCGGTTTTGTTGCTATCGCGCTTTTCTGCGTGTCTTCTCCAATTTCTAGGTCTCGTATTTCGTACATTTCCCTTGCTTTGGGATCATCTATGGGACCTACTTGTCGCCAAAAGGACTGCTAATAATGTTTGTAAACAACCTATGGGAGTTATTGCCAGCTTTCAGATAATATGCCCAACATTAGGCCCTCTTTGTAAGCTTTAATGTCTTCAGGGCATTCTATCATCATTCTTTTTTGTCATATTTTGTTAAACGGACAGTCTTTAATTTTCCTTATTGATCACATGATCATAGCTTCAGTTTTTGCAAAGTATGACTTGTATTTGGCTTTCATTACTAACCCATAATAATTGGAAAAGTTTGAAGTTTTATGTTGTTCCTAATATATTTTTCAGTCTACGAAAATGGGCATTTTCACACGACATTATTCTTCAAGGATCATTGATAATGAATAACATTAACCGATTGTTTGCCTTATCTTTCTCCATGGTTCGTCCTTATCATGGCATAATTATTCAGATAGCTCATGTAGTGATTCCTTGCTTGGATCGTTTTTAAAAATTATTGTCTACTTATTTTTCTATATTCTGAGACTTATATTTTAAAGTATTTAATACCTAAGAAAATATAAGATCGTTTTAAAATCATTTAAAAATTAATTTCTAACCTCCATACCTTTGTCATTAAATACTGATCAACACTTTCCAGAAGCATTTGTTGTTTATAAATTCGCTAGATTATTTGCATACTGTTTGTGAATAGATTTACTCATGAACTCGTTACCTAGAGAGGAGTCGCTTCAGATTTTTCTAGGCTCTTCGTGTGATTTGACAGGTGCTTTATTTTCCTAGATCTTCTACTCTACCTTTTAAGAATTTTAACATTTTAAAGACTTCTGTCAAATCCCTAATGATGTTACTTCCTGCTATAATAATCGTTCCTGTCTATACTGAAAATATAATATAATTACCATAAAGCCTTTCCTGGATGTATTTGATTTTCTTTGACTAAATGTATTCCTCGCTTGATTTCATTAGCTTCCCTTTATGGGCGTCACTGGCTGACGAAAAAGCCGACATGGGAGACAAAGAGAGAGAGCTGGCAAACGGGGGGAATAGAAAATATCGAAAAGCCAATCATTAATCACGCGTTCAACTAATTTTTGCATTCGCCGTAATTATACAAACTTGTGACGGAGACGGAGAACGCAACGACCGAGACCCACGACCTTCAGCGATTCAAAGACAAAAGTCGAGACAAGTTGGCAATAAAAAAAAAAAAAAAAAACTGAAATCGCTCCGTTTGCATATGCACACTTGAGGTTTCCGCAATGGAATATAATATCGGAGAGGTATATAATATAACAAGAGTAGGCAGCCTTTGACAACTTTTGTAAAGAAAGTGTAGTTATAACTCGTAAATGTATGGATCAAAAAAGGTTAGGGATATTATCATAACTAAACTTCTCATGATCATTGCATCTGCTTTTTTGATTGCCACTTTTAATAAAGAATTTGTTGGTAAAACAAATATATCCATAATTAAGGAAAACTCTCCGTTGGTTTGCCCGAAAGCATTATTGGTACTAGAACTAATGTGCATAACTATTTTATGCTTATATTTATAAGTAAATTAATATTTTTCATGTCACGACTTTCTTAACAATGATCCAAACAAGTTCACCTTATCTAAGAAAAACGAATTGAAGGCAAGTGTACATTCCAAGTCACTTGTTGCGCGCCTTGAAGTTGTATCCTTCAAGGGTTCATGTCCTCTGTTATTAAGGCCAAGCCCCCTTTGGCTTGGATTTATTTTTAACACACTCCTTTGTTCTTCTGTTTTCTTTCGCACTCTGGTTTATTTTTAAATGAGGGAAAAATCGTATTAAAAAAATGAGGAAAACCTGTTTATTTTGCTCTCCTTAGGTCCAAAAGCAACCAGTTTTTTTTTTTTTTATTCCTCTTGCCTTGTTTATCAGCTTTGTTTTGTTTTTTGTCTTCTGTTTTTGATTCCGTTTCTTGTATTCTGCCTACGCCCCTTTAAAAACCCAAAATTTATTTGCTTTAAAAAACAATAAACTGTTTTTTTTTACATTTTAATTTACATTGGAAAGAAACTAAGCTTAGCATTGGCCTACGTGACAGCCATAAAGCCAATGTGTTTAATAGCCGAAAAGTTGAAAAGCGGTTCTATAACCATTTTCATACGATTTCCAGCGATTTTGCTTCGATTAGACCCACTAACCGACTATTGGCGGTAGTTTTCCCCAATTTACTTCGAACTGGTTCCAAAATATTTGTGTCTGCGCACTGTAAACAATTGATTTCAACTGAGCTGACATAAGAAATTTGCCAGACTTTAGTGAAAGCTTTGCACAGAAAGAAATGTAAAATATTTGGTAATATATTTGGGGTACATGAAGCGTTATTTTTTTAACATTTTCTGATATTAGATGAAAGAAAATTCAATTTTTTTTAGTATTAACACTTAGAAATTATATATAAACCAATTTATAAAGACCTAAAACACTTGCTTCTGTAAAAAAAACCTTTTTTTTTGCTTAAATTACACTGATCTTTAAAAGGTCGTAACCGCTATTACATGGTGACCTTAGTAATAATAATAATAAATAATAATAATAATAAATTGTTACAAAAGTCTCAATAAAAATTATAGTTTGTTTTTTAAATTAGTTTTTTACTTTTTTGCACCTGTGCCAAGGCATTCCGAAAAATAAAAAAAAAACACACAAAAGTCGAGGAATAAAACTACAAAACAGAAAACAAATAAAATAACGAAAAACACGAAAACTCGCACAATAAATTTATTTCAATACAAACGAAAACAAACATGCTTACATACGCACACATGCTCACATGTGTGTAAATTATTTAAATGATATTCCTTGGTGTTGTTGTTGTTGTTGTTGATCGTGTTGTTGTATTTGTTTTTGTTGTCTGGCCACGACGACCTACTTTTTGCGCAATCGAACTAAAAATGTGACGACACGGAGGGAGGTGCGGAACGCCCAAGGGGGAGGGAAGGGAGATTTTTGAAGGGAGTGACAGAGAAAGAGAAGGAGCAGAGACAGAGAGACTCTTTCTCTCTCTGGCATTGTATTGTATATTAGGCTTTCGGGAGTTGTTGTTGGTTTTCTTCTCGCCTTCCTCTTTATTTTTTTTTTGTTTTGCTGCTGTAGAACACTGAGAAAAATGAAGATGTTAAGGAATATAATATTGTTTTAAGTTAAAGGAAATATTTTATAGAAACGAAATTTATTAAGTCACCTTATTTTGTTTAAATAGATTTATAAGGCAAAAAATAATAATAATTTTGGTTTTTTTTTGTTTAATTTCTACTAAATATTTATAATTTATTTTTTAATATTAATAATTATTTTTCCTTGTGCACCAAAATGAACTTGATGCACCGACAGAGACAGATATAGTTATAGCAAGAGAGGCAGAGCGAGGGCAACGCAGCTTCCGAATCTGGTTCAGTCATTCAGTTGTATGATGGGCCCCTATATACATCGCATCGCAACTGGCGTGAATTATGATTCTTTTTCATTATTTTCTTCTGCCAGAGAAAGTGGAAATTTATGGCCGCCTTAAGTTAAAAATATATTTTTGTAAAATAAAATTGCGCCAAAATCGAGGCTGTTTCACTGTTTCAGTGATTATTTTTGTTGGGAGTATCTGTTTGCAGGCATTGGATTGAACAAATCTAAATAAAGATGTAAAAAATACTTCTTATTTCAATATAAGTATTTCCTCAAAAAAGGCTTAGTTGTTCCTACAATTTGCCTCTTCAGATAGACAGACATTTGTAGCATAAGAAGGTAAACAAGGGGTTATCATCTTCCATGGACTGACCCCGGCTGTCCATTCCCTCAGTATTTGTCTCCTCCTCTACGAGCTGATTACATTGTGATTTTGATTACCTTCCGCGCTGCTATCTCGTTTCACTTTCCTCGGCTGTTTGCCAAACGAACTAATCTAAATATTTAACTGTTATGCTATAGTTCTTATCGGGGAAATCTCAGAGATATAATGGCAAAAATATTTAGTCATCAAAATATTGTTTGGCTTTTTCAAAGGGTATTCATATTTAGGGGAAAGAGCTTGGCCTATAAAAACTTTATCGGTATTACCGAAAAATATTAACTTATGTCTGGTAATCAAAATTATTTTCAGAATATTTTATTGAAGGGAATACTCAATGAAATATCTTACTAAGTTTTCATGTTCTTGTTTTCGATCCAAACTTGATTAACTCTGCTGGCTTATAATATTATTTAAAGATTAAAAAGAAGGGGCAATATTAGGGATCTTACTACCTTAACTGAAAATATAGTAACTTATTATTTCATAATAAATACAAGGGTATTAGGACTTCTGTTTGATGAAGTTATATACTTTATTTTATTGTAAGATCTATTTATATGATTTGTAATCTGCATTTATACGTGCACTGCAATTGGCAAGTAATGGTAATGGGTGGAAAATGAAGTCCAGGACGTGCAGCAATTTGGCCGAGAGCTGCAAAGTATGCAATGCGATTCGCAATAATTATCGCCTGAAGTGGAGCTCACTGACATAATTTATATAGGTCTAATTTGAATCTGCCACTCATATAGGTTGGTACCTGCCGTTATCGCTCCCGATTGGGCCGTACCGAAGCGTTAGCTCCCTGCGGCCAGAATGTTTTCGACTCCGGGCCCGGACCCGGGCCATTATCTTATCACTCCGCTACGGAGCGCACTTGTCCGGATAGGCGGCAGGCAAACTTGTCTGATAGTCCACGAATCTGACGTTAATGTCTGACTCTCCGGCTCTCTTCGCTCTGTGCGATTTCTGTGGTTTCCTATGGGGCCTGATAGCTGGCTGCCAGGGTATAAATATGGTGTCCCCGAACCCATGGAACCTTTCGCGCATTTACGGCTCGAACTCCCGTACGTCGTGTTCTGTTACTTTCAAGTTGCTCGCACCAAATAGCCAAGTTATCAGCTGTTATCGGGACGCGTGTGTGTGTCCATCATCGATGGGCTTAGCCGGATTCCAGCGAAAGAAACGGCGCAAGCAATGTTTAATTCCTGGGATACCTGCGACTTCTCCTGTCCCGGCGACAGTTCCTTCTACGGCGACGAATTGACCTCCAACTCCGGGTTCTACGAAAGTGATCTGAAACCGCAACAGCATCAACAGCTAGACCATCTGAACCATGGCTCAGTGTCGGTCTATGGTCGTGCTCCTATCAATGAACCCTGTGTGAACTTTAACAATGGAGCCTTTTATCAGGCTCCTCCCCAAACCAACCCCCGGCCCTTTGTGGGCGCCATCCTGGGGCCCAATGCCTCCTCTGGCATTCATCGCTACCATCCCTACCAGCAGCACCCTCAGCAGGAGGCCTTCTATGGCCAGCGGGGCAGCCTTCTGTCCGTAGCAACACCATGCCGAGAGACTCGTCCCTGGAGCTATGCTTATTGCTACGGCTATACGCCCACCAACACCCAACCTTGCCAGTTTTCCCAATTCGTGGACATCGAGGACTTTATGTGAGTGCAACTGAGGAAACTTTGCTGCGTAATTTCGGTTGGGTTTACAAAGCAAACAAACAAAGGTTTATAAAAGGTTAACTTGGTTTAGATATATTTTTGTTACATTATTGCATTATGCATTAATACAAAGTGGTAAAAAAACAGAACAACTTCTAAGAAAGTGTTTATATAATTTTCAATAATATTTCTAAATTAACGTAATTCTTTTACCAACCCTAAGTCTTTTAAATGTTCCAAATAATCCCAAGTAACACCCTTTCAAATACCTTTTAAGAATTCTATTCCCTTATTTTCACTATACTTTTCACCTGTTGAAATTGGTTCTGCCTGGTTTTGTAAAGCCCGTTGCCAAAAGCCAAAGCAAACGGCGAGGCTCTTATCTATGCTTATTTGTGGATCGCTTTTTATAATAATATTTAGATACGCAGAGGGAGATAGGACTGAGTAAGAGAGAGGTGGGGTCTCGCATGAGTCAAGGTTCTCTGGGTTTCTCCCAGCAAAAAGGCCCTTTTGTTTTATCAGAGACCGACTTTCGCTCTCTTTTTGATTTCTCAATGGCCCCAATATAGTTTATAAAAGTTTTAAAAATTGTTTGGGTGTCGCTCGGTTGTGTAATTGTTATCTGATACCGATGATTTTATGATGGGTATTTCCCAAAGGCTTATCTTCACGTGGCAAAGTTCTCTTAGAGTATTGAATCAATACCTATTGATCAATGAGCGATTCCCTAACGATTGACGCAGATTACGCTCCCCCCTTAAGCCGAAATCCTCTTTCAAAAACAAAAAACTTAGCATGCAACGTGCACGGAAACCTAATGGCAACGGAATGGTCGCCAGGTTTGCGTTTATTTACGTTTTGCACACGTTTATGCCAAATTTGCGACTGCCCGTTTCCATGCTAATGAGAGCCAAAGCCAAACTGACGCACTTGCAGAGGGCACACGCTCCTCAAGAAACCCCTAACACCGAACCCCGAATACTTCCCCTCCCAGATTTATGTTGGGCCAAACCAAACATCCCTGACCCCTGATTTACTGTCCCATGAACTTGGCATTAACACCTCCAGTCGTATCTCAAATGTTGTCGCTGATATCGCACCCCGGAGATACGACGCATTTGGCGAAGAGTTTCGAAATTCCGGAGGCAGGTCAGCATCCTAAGGTGTCTGAGGGATAAGATGTTAAAGCTGTCCACGTGATACAATCGTGATTTGGTTTATTTTAAAGCTTATCTGCACTCTGGGACAAAAATTGTGGTATTTTTTAAGGAGGAGTCCTTTTAATTGAGTTAAATTACAGACTGAAGAGTGGGTTTCTGGGAATAAATGATGAAATAAATGTTAAAAAATGTTATAAAGTTGCGTTATTTAGCGCTTTAAACATCTTCGTTTGTTGGTTCAATCAGTGCTATGATTTTTCCTGTAATTTTGATTTGTCTTGATATCAAAATATTTAAAAGGTAATTCAACAAACCAAAAAATAAAAAAGAAACGAAATATATTAAAAGAAAGTTGTTCGAAACAGGCTTACAATTCCTAATAAAAAATAATTATCACCAGTTTTATTTAAGTAAATTTCTTATACCTTAATGTTTAGCCAAATTTTGCAGTTTCTAACAAATTTTCCGCACCGCTTTTGGCCAGTGTGTTTCAGCTGCGCTTCGGAGCGGAAATACTTGGCAACAACAACGGCAGCTGCTGGCCAATAACAAGGCAATTCTGCTGGCACCGCCAGAATATTTAACAAGCCATAGTTGTGTAGCTACTGTTCTAATGAACAGACAATGGCCCGATCGCACCTCTCCCCTGGCCAAAAAGCAAAAATAAAACCCCGCGATCAGTCCATTTAAGCAGGCCATTAGCATGCAATCAAAGCCGCTTTCTATAGCTATCGTATTTCTGTGCACAAACATTACTTTTGAATGCACTATATAGTATACAAATAAACTTTAAGATTGTTACTGTGTGCACTGTGATAATATATTGTATATATATAGCGGGTGGAATAATACAATAGTATGTCAGTTATCTAAGCAACTCGCTGGCTGCATTCCGCCTTTCGAGTTCTGTTTCAAACTCTCTTGCCTGGCTTCCATCAATCAGAGTCGATTCAGTCTGATTGACAATGAAAACCCCTCTTATCTCTCTTACTTTCAATGCTATTAATATTATTATCCCGCCTTATGGTTCTCACTCTCACTCTGTTTGCTTGTCGGGAAAATGTGAAACCGAAAGCCAGAGCTTTGGATTTTTTTTTTTTCAAATAAGAACATTGGGTTTCATGCTAAAGTATTATGACTTGTTAAAAGAGATTAAATATTTTTGATTTCTATTTCTGGTTTTATGGATTATAAAGTAAAAATATAATTAAAGCTCCTTATGCAGTTTTTAATACAATTATTCTTATAAATCAACCTCTAATAATTGTTTATAAAAAATAAAAGTTGTATTAATTAACCTCTAATATGTAGTGCTGTATTAAATATAATAATTTTATAAATCAACCTCTAATAGTTAATAGCGGTCGTTCAACTGGTTTTCTATGTAATTTATAAGCTTTTCAGTGGCACATACTTGATGCAACTATTCAAGCAAACATTTATAGTTTTGATTGGCAATTTTCACACTTAAATTAATTATACAGCAATCAGTGAGCTGATTGTAAATTACAATATGATTTAGTTTTGCGGAAAAACTGAGGTACTCCTCCCCCAATAGGTATTTTTAAGCCTTTATTGGACAGCCTTTAGACTGACGTAAACATCACTCAATGGAGTCCAGATGCCGCTGTCTGTGGCGGCTGATAGGCTTTGCTCGCCCGATATCCTTCGCTGACAGGTGATACTGAGGGTCTTGGAAATATCTATCTAAAAGTGCTTCGAACTTTTGCGGTTGCCATGCGAATTTTCAGCAACAAAAAAAAGAAACACCTGACGATTAATGCAGAGTTGACGATTTTCTGTCACCCCAAACCCAGTAGTACGTGCAAAAAGTGGCGTTTCCCACGGATTATACAAGTTCGCCCTCTATTTCGATAATAAATAAAATATTATGAGCGTGCTGCATAAATTTCCGAATTAGTTTCCTTCCATGTGTGTGGCTGCTCACGAGATTTTCTTGGCAAACTTTCCTATACTTTTCCCCCGTTCCCGAGGGAGGGCCATTCGTCTTTTCTTAGAATTTCCCAAAATATATACGTACATTCGTAGAATATATATAAAATGATAGTGTCTGTATGTGTGTGAGGTCAGTGCTCTGGCGCAGAACCGTATGCGAATTAGTTCTTTGCTTGTTTAGCGATTAAAACTTGTCGCCAATATCGAAACGAGTCGAATCCCCCGGCTTTAAGGGAGCTTACTCTGCCAAGCCGCTAATTGCCAACTCATCGGGGCAGGTGGTGAGGAGTTTCGTCAGTCGTCTCGCCTGGCGAAATATTCCGAAATTTCCAAAAAGTCTTCCACTCCGTATTATAGATATTAATATTGGTGCCAAGGCAGCCGAGGCGAACTTTATCAGCCGAACGTGTGACTGCTGGCTATTCTCGGAACCCAAAAGCTGACATTATAAACTATCCAAAGCCCCTTAGGGGGCCTCTTCGGACAGCTCTACAGACAGCTTTCCCTGAGGGGGCGCCGTTGTAGGTCAGGATCCTCAGACATTATACAATGAATAATGGATTTATGCTAACAAAGGCTGCATTTAGTTTAACATTTTTTATCAATTTCTCCATCAGGAAGTGATATTGTTTTCAGTAACGGGGCAATGTCTAAAGAAATTAAATTTGTATTGAAAATGTATCCTTCTTACCTTAATTTTGTTATAAATTTAGAGTTAATAGAGGAGAAGGAGTTACTTATTATCGAGGTCTTTAAATTTTACTCTGTTTCCTTTTTAAACCCCGCACTTAACTATCTCCTAAAAATATTTAAAATCAAATCATTGCTCTCCTAATTTTTTTTAAATCATATAAATTTAGACGTCTTGGCAAAATAAAGTTCGAATATCTTGAAATATTCTCATATATTGGATTCCCTTTTTATGAAAGCGATAACAGTTTTTGTGAACCTGAATTTAATTTTAATTCTCTTTACGGGTTATCAAAGAAAAGAATATATTTTTACATAATCATAATCCTTCTTGTATTTTGTTAAGTAATTTATTTAATTTATTCTTGATACAAAACAAGAATTATTGAGTCATCTACAATTTTATAGAAAGCTATATCTTTCTCTTGATAAAACATTCTAAGCAGATTTTTAAGCGATATACATTTTAAATAAATATAAATTCGTTATTCCAATCATTCGTTATTATTTAATTATTACTTTTAAATTAATCCTGTAATAATATATAGAAATTCACCTTAAATACATGGCTGCCATGAACTTTGGCGCCGTGTTGATCGCCTTCGCTTTTGTGCTTCTATTTTTTTTCGCATGGACGGGCAGCAAACGCGAAAATTGGAGGCGGTGTTCATTTAATTGGAAAATTGCTGGCTCTGGCCGCGTGAATTGAATCAAAAGCAATGAAAGTGCAATTGAAATGCACGCATATTTCTGCCAGCCTCCTTCCCCTCCTTCTTTTTGCCTCTGAACAGAGGCCTGCCTACGTGATTGTTCAGAAATAATGCAAATTTGTCCATGATCTTTGCAGGAACAATGAGAAGCGTAAGGAAAAATCGCGAGATGCGGCCAGGTGTCGTCGCTCCAAGGAGACGGAGATTTTCATGGAACTCTCACAGGCTCTGCCGCTGAAAACCGGCGATGTCAACCAACTGGACAAGGCCTCTGTGATGAGGATCACCATAGCGTTTCTCAAGATTCGCGAGATGCTACAGTTTGGTAAGTATTTCGATTTGTATACAAACTTCATTTTCATTTATTTATCTTACGAACTCCCTTTAGTGCCCAGTTTGCGCGACTGTAATGAGGACATTAAACAGGACATTGATGCTGTGGAAGAACAGCATCAGCAGGAAGTCAAGCCCAAGCTGGAAATTGGTAGCGAGGATTGGCTCAATGGAGCCGATGCCAGTCAGCTTCTCAAGCAGACCATGGATGGGTTTCTCCTGGTCCTGTCCCACGAGGGTGATATTACCTATGTCACCGAGAACGTGGTCGAGTATCTGGGCATTACCAAAGTGAGTATTGCTTGTTACTGAATGAGGAATCTATACTAATAACTCCTTTTCTTAACCCCTATAGATCGACACTCTTGGCCAGCAGATCTGGGAGTACTCGCATCAGTGCGATCATGCCGAGATCAAGGAGGCCCTCAGTCTAAAGCGAGAATTCGCTGACAAGGTCAAGGACGAGCAGCAGCAGCAGGATTCTGGGGTGACCACCCATCACAGGGACCTGTTTGTGCGCTTAAAGTGCACCTTGACCAATCGTGGACGCAGCATTAACATTAAGAGCGCCTCCTACAAGGTGAAATTGCTTTTATATATATAATTGTAATCAAAATAATAACAAGAAAAGCTTGTTTACTTTGTTATTATAATGATTGTCATACGCTACCTATCGTATCAAAACTTATACTTGTACTACTTTTAGGTCATTCACATTACCGGACACTTGGTGATCAATGCCAAGGGCGAACGCCTATTGATTGCCGTGGGAAGACCCATTCCCCATCCCTCGAACATTGAAATACCCTTGGGAACCAGCACCTTCCTTACCAAGCACTCGCTGGATATGCGATTCACCTATGTGGATGACAAGTAGGAATGATATTCCAGCTATGCTTCGAATTCTGCTTTAAAATCTTTTTATCATTTTGCTATTTTAATCTAAAATCAAATTAGAATTTGGAGCATTGCTGTAATTTTCTGGTAATATCTTCTAACTCTCTGTTTTTGATCTTTTAGGATGCATGGCTTGTTGGGATATTCGCCCAGCGATTTGCTTGATACATCTTTATTTGTCTGCCAGCATGGAGCTGATTCCGAACGCCTTATGGCCACCTTCAAGAGCGGTGAGTGAGCTGTCCGAACTCCCTACGAAAACTCGCGACTCATTAAAACTAACTGCAGCTAACTAATGCTAAACTAATTACTTTAATGTGCAAATTGAAACACGCTCGGTTGTCGTTGTCGCTGGATGCCGGAAGAGTCCGGCACATCAAAACAAAGTTGTCACTCGTCCGCTCGGCGTGCTACCTTGTCCCGGCTCCTGTTCACGTCCAGCAGTTGCCATAGCTTATTGCATTTAATTAGTTGTAGCACCTTCCTCTTTGGCGCAGACCCCACTCTTTGCCCCTCCCAGGGGCCGCAACACAAAGACCATTAGTCGTTGGCTTGACTTGGCTCTGCTTTAATTTCACTTTAGTTGCTAATTAGCTTTTGCGAAACTAAATGAATTGGTCAGGGCAGCAGTGAGACAGCAAAATCTCTGCTCAGCTCTATCTAGTCTCCTTTTTTTGTTGCTTTCATATCTTTATTATTTAATTTATCAAGAAGTTTTTATTGGTGATTTAATTATGTAATTCCGAGAAGCGTGTAGCTTTTTAGCCTTGTTTATTTGTTCAAAGCATGACATTCAGTTCTGCCTGAATCTATATAATCCAGCTATGTCATCTTGCTTAGCAATCGAAGTCGCAGTTAAAGCCCGCCTGCTCATTTGCAATCAATTTTCATAAGCCAAAAGTATCTTTATCGCACCCAAAATATCCAACTCGATCGATAGATAAATGTGTCTGCCTACAGAGAACAAAACATTACAGGTTTTATCAAGTCAGTTTGCCTAAAAAAGTATTTATCATTCAAATATAAATATTATTGACATTTTGATTTCGATACGTACTTGTTTTTTATCGTTTTGGAAAGCAGAGATTGCTTGTGATATAATTGTTTCTGTGTTAGATTTGCATACTAAGCGAGAATATGTATCGTTTCTTTAGCTGATTAAAAGAATTATCCAACGAGGAGCCTTATTCTTATGTTCATTTGACATATGCATAAGTAGATAATTAATTGTGCCTCCTACTACTGGTTTAAATACGTAGATAGTAAGCTCATGAGTCTTAAAAATCAAATATTTTCATATAGGAATGCAAGGTTGAGGCTTATGAACAGAAGGTTTTATTGATAAATCAATTAAAATGTTATCATGCCGATAAATTTATCAACTTTCGCGATTTATTTATTGACAATTTAACATTTAACGTTCCGACGATTAAATACTTTAGGATTATATGTTTCTGAAGTCGATTAGACAAATTTAACAAGACTTTCCAGAAGTCCTATAGAAATATCTATTTCTTTCGATATTTGACTTAAAGATTGATCGATATTTTAAAGTTGCGATGTATGATCGATAAAATTATAATCTTATAATTTCCTATCCAATTTGTCAAATTAAACATTGATATGTTTGACATAATGTTGAGTGCGATATTTTTTTCGATGTATTTTCTTACTTTTTCTGTCGAAATACAAGAATTTATGATATTTTTGAAAGTGTAAACAAGTAAATGTATCGAAAGGATGGGAAGCTTTCCGTTTTCGCAACCATCTGAAGCATTTTTCTTAATTTCTCCCAAGCTCATCCTGGGCGCAGTTCCTAGTTATTGTTTGCTTATTTGTTGCTCCTAATGGCCGCGTCATGTCGTCTACATTGACCAAATAATGTTGCCACTGCCGATGCTGCTGCTGCTGCTGCTGCTGCTTCGTTGGCTTTCTGCACTTAAAATGCCAGAGCTTGGGCAATAAAAACTCCGCTGCTGGTGCTCTTCTGCTGACCATTGTTCGGGGTACATTGTACCCAAAAGTGCCCAAAAGAGAGCATCCTTCCTTTGTAGCCAAGGAGCCAGGATGGACAGAATAGACGGAAAATTGTCACTGCACTACAATTGGAATTATTATTGGCTGCGATGACTTTGGCTTCTTGGCCGGACATTTCCCGTTCCCATGACTTTGCTGTAGACACGTTCTGTGCGAAATGACTTTCGGTTTTATGATGCGACGTATCCATTTGACCAGGACGCGGTCCCTGGAATGCAGCTGCCTCCTTTCCTGTCCGGCTGCTGCAACTGCTGCTGCTGCATGGCCAGTTGGAGTCTCCTCTTTCTCTGTTAGCTGCATCTCGCATATCGTTAGCAAAACTTGCCAGCAAGTTGTAAAAATGTCTTCGAAAGTCGTAAAAGTATTTCATACATTTTTGTTTTTATTAAGTTGTGTGCGCTCTGCGTTTTTCTCTGCTGCCTTCACAGTTTTCTTGAAAGTTTTCCTTGAAAGCTGTTTGCCTGCACTCGCCATATTATTGTTTATGAGTGCTGTCCGTTTTTATTTCCATTTGATTTTCATCAAGTTTACATGGCTTAGTAATAAGGGGGTCAGCTGGCGGTCGCTCGTTCGGAATGTGTCCGTGGTCCTCCCTTTAAAGGCTCCATCAACACACCCCTTTTTTTTCGTTTATGAAAATTCAATGATGATGATAAGCAACCAATGACAGTGAACTGTGGGAATATATGGAATTTTGACATCTTTAATATTAGTTTATTAAGAAATTCAGAAGTATTAGAAAAAGGATTAAAGAAAGGCTGAAAAAGGGGGCTTTATTTTCTAATAACCTTCGGTTTAGTTTAGGAAAATTAAATGGTTTTATTTTCATCCTTAAATTAATATCTGGAAGCTAAAGTAGTTTCAAAAACAAACTCTTTTAATATTATTTCCATCTATTAAGAAGGTCCTTCCTATATTCCTTAGATGTTCTTCCTTTCACATTTCCACTGTACTCATGTGTGGCAAGTATAATTGGCATCGTTTTTGCCTGCAGCTGGCGCAGCTCGCAAAATACTAAACGTCATGTGACAAACAGTTCAATAAAGTACAAAATGTGCGGAAAATCGCAAATGTCATGCGGGGAAAATCTTACAAAGGGCGCAGCGTTTACCATTTTCCTGCAGCTCCATGGAAATGGAAATGGAAATGGAGCTGGGAAATTGCGTTCGAGCAGGAGCATTTCCATGCTGCAAATAAAGACGACAATTTGGCCGCGAGGCGAAAAATTATGAAACGAATGCGGGGGAAAAGCACTGGAAAAATATATATGTGGATTCAAAAGGAAGAGCGGTGGGGCAAAAGTAAACTTAACGTGCCAGATAGATATCCTCTGACAGACAGACAGCGGAGAGATAAAGCCCAGGATCGGAGTACGAGGGAGCTGGAGCCCAAGAGTGTGGCAATAAATTTGTGAAAAGCAACAAAAAACAATACCGAAAAGTGGCTTTGGCAGATTTGGCTCTGGCTGCGTGTGAAAAGTTTCCCCCGGAAAATTCAATGCGATGTGAGGGTGGGAATTGCATTTTGCACTGACTTGCATTCGGGGGCATTGCCGTGGCATTTGCCAGACATTCAACTTTCAACTCTTGCCACAAGCCAACTTCCTGCAGCTCCTGCCCCCTGCTTGTTTGTTGTTAGTTTCCCGTTTTCCGTTTTCAGTTTTCAGTTAGAGTTTCTGTTTCTGGTTGTGTTTCCTTCTCGGCTCTACCAAAGGGCAGCTGACACTTGTTTCTCGGCGGGGAATAAGGCAACAAGGAGCTGGTGTGATCCTTGACAGGCACGTACGCGTGGGGGCGTGGCGCCAAGTGTTGCATACTTTTTAGGGGCTGGCCTACGCGAGGCGACTTTAAAATGCTACAGAAGGGCATTAAATTGAATTTAAAAAATGCAATTTTATAATAAACAATTAGATTTAAATGTTAAAATTAACTGCAAAATGATTGCAGATTGTAAATATTAAAGGCTTTTGTAACCTGGCGCTTGAGACTTATAAAAAAACTGTCTGATTAATGAATTTAATTTCTTTGCTTTCAGCTGAGGCTTTAAATTACTTGAATATAAAGAATATGTATATTAAGGAGTTGTTAAATAACACTTTAAATGCTGCTTAGCATTTGCAGTTTTCAAGTGCAACTTTTTTTTTTGGCTTCTATCAACTTTATTTCTATTTTCTCCCACGCTCTCAGCTGGTTGTATAATCAACATAACAAGCACAACTGCCAGTTTACGAGTCTGTTAATGTCTCACACACACCCGGGGCCACACACACACATACACACACATCTAGCCACAGCTCTAGGGACACGACTCCCAGCCAGACGAGCTTCCTGGCCATGTCCTGAACTAAACTATACGTTCTATATAGTATGTCTGAGCCCGGCCCGCCAGCGCTTCCTGCCGAAAGTGTCGATGATGCTGACGCTTAGCGCGCTGCTGCCAAAGTCGTTGCACTCATCAGAGCGGTTCCACCACGAAGCTCCCCTCATTTCTAGGATACCTCGCCTCCTTTTCAGGGGACCTCACACCACAGTTGTTCACCAAAAGTTTATTTATCTTGTACGGGCTGCCATGCACTGTGGTTAAGATTTTTTGAATTTTACTATTTGAAAATCTAAAAAATGGATTTTTAATTATTTGTTGTTTCAATTGTAAGGTTTTCCCATAGTATTTTATATATTTATTTTTAAATATTTTTATTTAATTAAAAAAAAAACTGTGCTGCAAAGGCAAAACTCTAGATCTGCGAGCTGGACTTTCCTGGCTTAAATAAGTTTCCCAGCAACTTTGTTCTTATTCATATCACTGTCTTGAAACCGCTTTATGTTAATGCACTTAAATTTAGTTCGCGGCCAAAGTGGGCGTTATGGGGGCGTGGCTAGGCACGGGTTGTTGCAGTTTGCCTGGCTGCCAATGCCGATGCCGACGCCGCCGCATTTTATTACATGCATAATTCCACCAGGGGATCGACGCTGGTCCACTCGTGCTCCTGGGAGCTCCTATCTCCTCGCTCCCAGCTCCTCCTTTTCCCATATCTACAGCTACATCCATTTCCAACTCCATCTGCGTCCCGCTGCTCGTCTCTTATTTATTCGCATCGTCTGGGCCATGAAAGCGCCAAACTAATGCCGTCGAAACTAATGGTCCAATTCGAGTGGCTCGACGGCATCCTCATTTCGGCAGCGAACTGACTCCTGCCGCCTGCCGCATGCTACGTAATCCTGCCTCGCCAGGATTGTAAAATTTTCCAGTTAATTTTAGCATCGTCCGCATCCTTGGTATCCTCCGCCGCGTCGCGTCTCTCTTGCATTTGACAAATTAAAATTGCATGAGCGGAAATGCGGCTTAAAGTTGCGCCGGATGTGGCTGACTTGAAGTTTTAGAACAGCAACTGCTAGCAGCTTCCTTTGAGAGCTGCCAAATAAATTACACTTTTCACTCCGACATCCTTTCTAAGCTGCATTTTGCCTTTTACTTCCTGTCTTTTGGCCAACAGGTGGCTCAATGTTAAGCTTTGTGGTTATCCATCATCACTTGAATAAGGCTTAAGGTCCTGTGGTAAATTCTGCTTTGGTTTGAGATTAATCTACGTTAAAGTCCTCGAAAGTTTTTATATTTTGTAATCTTTTTAATTCAAAGGCTTAAATTATTCCCCGAATTTGCAGGCAATATTTATTTTTACCCTGCAAAGGGTTTGGGCAAAGAACTAATCTCTATTCAGCAAGGGTCCTTGACCCTTTCTGCCTCTGAAAATTCCTCTGGCTGGCTACTAATGTTAATGAACTGCAACGTTTTGGTTGGAGGAAGGAGTCTACTCCCAGGTGGACGCACGCTCACCTCTTACCTGTTGATTTATGGCGCCCTCTCCGCGCTGCCGCTTAATTTGCGAGAGTTTATTAAATATGCCGGAGCAGAAGCTCCTCTACGTGAGTGCCGCCGCGCTGCATGCAGCGACTAGTCCTGCAAAGGATGCCATTAGTTGGGGGAAGTGAAAATTCCTGCTCAGCCCCGGGATCCCGATTCCCGGAGGATGCATTTTGTTGTGTTGCTCCTCCTCTGCCGGCTTAGCTCAATGGCTCTATTTGGCGAAGCCACCACCTTTCCTCTGCAGGTTTCCAAAAAGTCCTAGTAGTATCCTGGACTATCTCTGGCACCTCGGCAAATATTTCATTTCATTTGTGTCCGGGCAGTGACTTATGATGATGAATGTAAATGCTACTGCACTTTTCGTACCTTCAGGCAGTTTTCTCCAGAAGGATTTTCGCGCTTTAAACTTGCACAACGATTTGCAGAATTTTCCGCTACGTGTTCCAGTCAATTGTCACGTCACAATGTTGGGGAATGGATGATCTCTCTCGCTCCTCACACAAATGTGGCAACAATTTCCTCCCGCTTTTCATTTCAAATTAGATAACTATTCCATTGAACTGCAGCAACAAAGGCGAAATGCGTTAATAACATTTAATGTGTGCATGCAACGCCCCTTTTCTCTAATGACATTTGCCCAAGTTCATTTCGATTCCTTCAACACTTTTATGGCCGTCATCCAGAGTCCGGGGGCTGGCTAATTGAGTTTATAGTCGCCTCAATCGCTTTTGCATCCCTTCTTGATCTTAGCCCTTTTATAAAGTACATTAGTCTTAATGTCAGGAGTTTAAACATTTTGAATGTACTGAAATATTTAAGGAAAGATTAAGAAGACAAACTTTTTAGAGAAGTAAGAAAATGTTAAATTTAATTGTATAATTGGTAAAATGATTTAAGAACGCTTTTTTATTGTTGTAATTTCTGCTTCCTTTTTTAAAAGAAATGAAGATCTTTTACCTCTATAAAGTCATCTATCTAATTTAATACTAAAATTATATCTTTCTTATATTTCCTATTATTTAAACTTATCTCTAAAATTTAGAACTACACACGCAGTGTGCATTCGATATTCCCTTTTATCGGGGGCCTTGCATTGCATACTTTTGTGCGCTTAAATGGAAGGAAACTTTTGCCGCCTTTGCAAGTTTTTCGCAAGTCTTGCAGAAAATTATACAAAAGGCAAAAAGCTTAAGGAGTTCGCTGCGGGGCTGCCGAGGGAAGCAGTGGCATGCAAATATGCATTTGATTACACGCTCCAAACAAAGGCAAAATGATAAAAGTTGCGCGCCAGCCGCCGAAGAGTATGCAGCAGTAACGCCTTTTCGCCTTTTCCAACGAAATTTTCCCACCCAGCAGCAGCTAAGTAAATTTGTGTGTTTATTTGCCAAAACCTCAGAGGAAACTTTGCTTGCAACACCCACAATTTCGCGGGAGGTAGGAGCAACAATGAACAGAAAATGTCAATCGACCAAGTGGAAAATTTTCATTAAATTAAAAAAGCGCACAATTTTCCTGCCACTGCAAAACTGTCGCAAAAAAAAGTACAAAAAAGACTTGCAAAAGCAAACCCAATGAATGTGCAAAGTTTTTATGTTTTTGGCTGCCGGACGGAGATTTTCCTTGCACTGAGGTTTTCCTCTGTGTGTGGGTGCTGATGATAGTCGTTCCCAATTTTCCCCGCCTCACCTCACGCCTTTGCTTTACCAAAAGGTTGTCAGACAAAACGAATAAATGTGCTTAGGCAAGCGAGAAAAAAAAAGAAGGAATAAAAGAAAGAAGCAGAAATTGCATGCGAAATTCTTATCGATAAAGAAGTGATGAGCCTGAAACTATGCAACAGTTTTCAAGGAGGAAGCTACAGTGGAACTTAGGTGAAGAAGGATGCTTTTCTTGAGCTTACTCCTTGATAGTTACTTATTAAATTTCCAACTAATTATAGTTCTTACCTGGTTCTTAATATTTTTAATTTAGTCAATTATTTATAGATCTTTTCCAAGTAAGGAGAATTATTTTATTAAAACAGAGTAACTTTCCTTCGCTGTCATTTTAAGTTTATAGCTGACCACACTGAATTGCAAAATTCCCCTCTTTATCTCTCTCTCCCCGCACATTCAAATCCCCTTACAAATCCCTTCACAATCGAATACAAAATGTCAGGCCTCGGTTACCCTTCCCCGAACTCCCAAGGAAAGCCTTTCACAATGCCAGCCACAATTTGCTTAACAAAAAACCTTTTGACTTGAGCTTTTCTTTCGTTGGCTTGTTTTTTTTTTCTACTTGGGTTCTCGGTCCCCGGGGCTCTGCTCAATCAATCAAAGGACGCTTGTGACTTTGGGGAACCCCCTTTGATCCGCCGCTGCTAAATAAGTCGTGTAAACTGGCAAAATATTTGCGGTCCTTGGCAGAAGGATTCCGGCTTCTTGTCGTCCTCGTCGTTGGCAAAAGACTCTAATGAAGTGTTGACTGCTGTATTGGAACCTTTGCCATGGGCCGTGGGCAGCGGTGACAGGTCTCTGTTTCCATCAATATCAATTTCGGTTTTTGGCTTAATTTGCTGGTTTTTCATGGAAACCCTTGAGAGTGAGGTTATTGCCGTTTTTGTTTCACAGAAGGACACATTTTTTGGCCACAATAGAAATATATTTATGACCTTTTTATTGTGTAATTGTGCCTTATTTTATTTCTAGAGTTAAACCCTTTTTTAATGTGTTTCTAGTTCTGTAAATGTTTATTGGGTTTGGATAAATTTTAGCTAAAGGCAGAAGGATAATTCCCATTCTACTTATAATTTTCCCCAATAAAAGTATTGTCAATAATAATTAATATGTAAATGGATATTTTTATGGATATTCAGGCTGTCTCTTTTTTACCCGCACTGTCAAATATTTTCCTTTATAATATTTCCAGCATTTAGCAAGGGAATTGAGCTTATTTTGTTAAGGAGTTTTGACTTTTAAGGTGGAAATCTTTGACAGATTGATGGGGGGACACTCCCACCTGCCTTTCTCGTTGATTTCTGGCCTGTCGCTCGACACGAAAATGATTTTAAATTTGTTGTTTTTGGCTCTGGTCTTTTGGCGCTCTGTCATTGTCAATTATTTATGGCGGACGTAGGATCAGGAAAGCGCCTCGGGCTTTGCTCGCCATTCGCCTGCTCCCTTCGCGCTGTGCATTGCGTGTCAGCTACACAGTGTGTGCCTTCCTTTTTTCCGCGTCATTTTCTGAAATTGGCATTTAGTTGGCGACGAACGGGATTTACAGAAAACTCACTCGCGAACACACATATACACACACCCAGAAGAACACTCAGAAATTCAGGACTACACTAAGAAAAAAATAAATAAATAAAAACTTGGCAAAAAATTTAAAATTCAATTTGAAACTAAACACTTTTTGGTTGAATATGTTTTAAATAAAACAGTTACTTTTGAGTACCTATATATATACCTTTATATAGTACCTTATAAAGTTTCTTTTGTAAAAAGTTTGAAGTCTTAATTATATATTATCTCCTTTAAATTGTCTTGGAAAATTACAGAATTTTCCAAATGAGAGAAGTTTAGTAAAAAATACTCTATGGACACCACTATCCATGCTAAAAAATGTTTAATAAAGGGTACTATTTACTTTGTGTTTCTTCTTTAAAAGTTTTTTACTGCCTTAAAAAATATTGGCCCAAAATTCCTTTAATATTATACACCCTTTCTCGCAGTGTACTTGCCTATCTGTGCAGCTTGTCTGTGTGGCAATGGTTTTAGTTATACAATGGGTGCATTCACCTACGCGATGTCCCGCTGCGAGGTTCCTCCTCCCTCGCTCTCTCTTTCTGGCTTCTGGAATAGTCCCCTCCTTGGTGTTCTCTTTAGCCGCCGCCTGTCGCTCAGCATTTTGGTTTTTTCTACAGTCTGCCGCACTTCCTTTACATGTGTGCGGGTACTCGTTTCTCGCTTACTGTGTTTGTGGGAAAGTGTTGCCGATATCTGTTACTGCATCGCTGCGTTCTGTCTGTCTGTCTGTGTGTCTCTTTCTGCCGGCTGCCCGTCTCTGTCTCACATTTCGTTTATTAAATGACAGCACGATATCTGCAAATGAAATTTTCCTTCAACGCATTTAGCCGCTGCCGCTGCCGTTGTCGCTGCTGCTGCTGCTGCTGCCGCTGCTGGTGCTGCAATTGCTGCAATTGACAGTCAGACAGATAGATTGACATTTAAGCAACACTCTGCTCTCCATCTCCCTCTCTCTCTCTCTCTCTGTGTCTTTCTTTAAACTATTTCCCGTCTCGGTCTTATTTTGTGGTGCATTTAGACGCACCATCAAATTTTGTGTTCTCAGCGCGAGTTTTTATGGGCCGCAGCACTTTAC
The DNA here is from genome assembly GCA_008042575.1 of Drosophila watanabei. Taxonomy (NCBI): domain Eukaryota; kingdom Metazoa; phylum Arthropoda; class Insecta; order Diptera; family Drosophilidae; genus Drosophila; species Drosophila watanabei. Next base: position 77,292 of record VNJS01008391.1, read on the forward strand.
CTCGAGAGTGTTGCATACTTTTCGGCTTTCTGGCTTCACTTTACCAGAATTTATTGGTTATCAATCAATGGACAGTCAGTGATGGCACTAAAACTTGGAAAAAAAAAAATCCTATTATTTTTTAAATGATAAAATATTTTAGTTTTGGTTTCATGGGGAAATACTATTAATGAGTTTAACTTAACAAATGTTTAAATTAAATGCATTTTAAGAGCTTATTACATAAAACCGATTCTCTGACTATAATATACCTTGAGACATATCTAAGGATTTTAGTTATTGAAGTGAAATTTTTAAACCTATTTAAAGCGTTGCCAAAAAGTATACTTTGTTTTATGTTGCTAGTACTAGAAAATGTATCATTGCATACTTTTAGATTTTTATTCTGGTGATTTTCCATAAATAGCCATAAAATAGCCAAAATTGACAACACCGGTCATTGACAATATGCCGCCTGAAAGGATTTAGGACCCTTTCAGTATTGATTGGTTGCCCGTCCACTGAAGAAAGTAATTCCATTATGAATGAAAGCCCCATTCTTTTCCGAAATTATTAATAAAGCCAAAGAAAATTAAGTAGAGAAGAGGATTTGAGGGAGAAACCCTCGAATTTTCCCCGACCCAGCCGCATTCTCCACTGAATTATTAGCCACCATTTGAGCTGGAAAAAAAGAACGGAACAAATGAAAAAACTTGCCCCAAATCTCTGTAGAAATCTTTAGCAAGTCCAATTAGACGTTTGGCAAATGGACACAACAGCAACAGCAGCAGCACCGAGTCCGGCCGTAGAGGCGTCCGTCCGCCGGAGTTGGCAAACTAATTGTTCAGCATGAAGCGGCAAGAAAAAAAGAGGAGAAAAAGAAAAATATTGCAGCCAAAGTTTTGCGAGATTTTGTTGTTTGTGTGCAACAATTGTTGCAAGTCAGTTGGTGGCGCTAATGAAAAACGACAGGAGCTCAGGGGAAAGACATAGTTCGAGGGGAAAGACGAGTAGGAAAAAGCTACTGCCATTAAATTTTGCTTAATAAAGTTGCAGCTGCTGCTCCCCAAACACGGGAAAAAAAGTAGCGAAAAAACTGCCAAGCATCAGCACTTAATTGTTTGAACAGTCCAAAGGAAGGAGCGGAAATTGGTAGCTTCCCCTTAACTCCTTCCTCATGTATCACAGGATACATATATATATATATCCAACACCTGGAGGCAGTTCTCAATCTTAGTTCTCCCTCTTGATGTCTTGATGATGTCTTTCCGTACGCTCAAATTGAGTTAATTAAATGAAGGCAGGCGGTGGGGCGGGGAATATATATATATATATATTTTCACCTGGCGCGAATGGAATTAATGAGCATAATGGGCGGAATCTCGGCAAACTTAAATGGCGGTTTGGGCCCCGAAAGGGAGAAAGTTTGCAATTACCGAGCATTTATTTTTGTTAAATTCTAATTAATGCAAAACAAAGAAAATCGCACAAGGAGGCGGGCGCTGAAAATCTCTGCTTTTACTCTCCACACTGCACTTTAGTTTTTCTTCTGCTTCGTCAGCTTTTAAATTTTCCGCACGCATAAATAAATATTGACTTTTGTGGCAGGCAAGGCGAGGCAGCGGCAAGTCGAGAAAACCAAGTCTGAGGCTGTGCGCCGGGCAAATAAATATGCAAATTCTTTGACTTTTGTTTTCAATTAACTTTTTTGCCGCTTCCGTTGTTGCCTTCTCTTTGGTTTTTCTTTTACGATTTTTCCTGTCGCGTTTCTCACTGACAATTTTAACATTTTCCTTCTAGTCACACAGAAAAAAATGGTTCTGGTAATGAATGGAAATTTGTTACTTTTCTAGGGAATTTTGTACATTGATTTATTTTTCAATAACCTTATTTTTTGCTTGTGCAAAAAGAAAGGTAAAAATAAACTTTGCAAAAGGTCTTCTATGGCTGTATGTTTTGGTCGGAAAATTAAGCAAATTTGTTACATTTTGTGGTTTATGGTCCTGCTGACATTTTGAGTAGTTTTTAATGGGTTCCATCGAACCCGACAAACTTGTCGACTTTCCTCGCTGCGGGCGTTCCAAGGAAAACAGAAAATGTCCTTTCTTTCTCCGGCCAGCTGCCACACATGTGTGTGTTTGGGTTTCCTGGGTTTTCACTCCCCCCAAAACAGCAGCTCCTGAAATATTCCCCCTTAAACCGCAAAACTTGGCCTATTCTTGGCCCTTATAGAGAAGTTCTCCCTCAAATAGAAAGAAGTCTTGGAACATTCATTAACCCATTTATGGGCACTGCAGGCAGCGCTGTTCTAGAGTTGTAATGGCTAGCTTTTAGTTTTTGGTTATGGCCTGACTTGGCTCTAAGTTTGCATTATGCCCGAGGAAACCCTTTCAAGTCGTTGGCCACTAACTGGGATTTGCAATCCTCGGTAATGTCCCGTCTTGGCAGCCAAAGAAAAGGTAGTGAAATGCAATTTTCCACACGACTGGCAAACGTCTACAGGAAGGGGGACTAACTTTCAAGAAAAAAATATAAAATAAAATAGAGAGTGAAATTTGCATAAATTCCCAGCACATATTGACTTTAAGCTAGGTGCCTTGTGGATCTGGGGGGGGGGATTATGTCACGGCTTAATTCAATTAGGGCAGATTACGTATACGCCACGTGGCTGGCTTGATATCTGCCCTAAGCGAAGGCCAAAAGGTCAATGCTACGTCTAAATTTAAGACGCTCCGAAGTCAACTACCTTTGTGCGGCGAAGGAATCAGCAAACAAATCCTTGATTTATGCGCACATCCTTGGGCAGCCAAAGCCAAACATTTATTTCCTTATCCACTTGTGCCAATGTGATTTCTCGACCCATCCTTGAGATCCTTTGCCCACTGCCCACTGTGTGCCATGGACTCTGGTCAGCAATCAAGGCGAGTAAACGAATGGTCTACAGTGGAAACTGGTCAAAAAGGGTTAAGAGGTGATATAAAGTTAAAATTTAACTAATATTAGATTCATTATTCTTTTAAAATTACATTTTTTAGTTTATAAGTTCCTTCTTTTAATGAAAAAAAAAAAGGAAAACTTGAATGTTACGACATTTTTGGTTAAAAAGTATTTAAAAACCATATTAATCCTGAAGCTAGTTTAGATAAGTTTGAAGGGTATATATTTTAAACTAATATTTGATTTGTGTAAATCCCGAATTGATCAGGAAAAGGATTCGGCTTATTTAGGAGTCGCTGCACCTGTTCCTGTTCCTATTCCTGTTCCTTCCTTTTGGCAACTCTCGGTTCGTGCACTGCGTTGATGATGATTTACTGTTGTGTTGCTGCGAGGATTTGCTCGTGTACTCGAGCGTGTCTGAGCACGCATTGTGTGTGTGCATCCTGTGTGCATCCGACATCCTTCGAATCCTCAGCATCCGTGCTTGCTCAACCCGCTTGATACATAACCTTGAATGCGGTTTTGATGTTTGTCTTGCATTCGACTCGAAATAGAGTCGAGTCTGGGCTCATCCTGCATCCTGCATCCAGCATCCTCTGCTCTGTTTGATTATTTGTACAAATGGCCAGCCAGCTCGTCCCTTGTCCCTCGTCCTGCCATGTCCTGGCAATTCCACTGCCATGGCCATTGCCATTGCCATGCGAAAAGCGGATTGCATTCGTGTTCATAAATTGTGGAAGCAGCAATGGCTGCAAACTGGCAGCCAAGGAATGCTGCTAAAAAATTGCTGATAAATGATCTTTGCTGCCGCGCGTAGATATTTTAATATTTTTCCGTCTCAAGCTCAAGCTCAAGCTCAAATGCCGTCCGGGAAAAGTCCGGGAAAAGTCCTTGGCTGAGGGCAAATCAAGTTCACTGCTGCAGCTGCCTGCAGTTGCTTTTCCTGCTTTTCCTACTGCTGCTTCTGCTGCTGCTTTTCTGTCTGCTCACTTTGCTAATTCCACATAAACACTGCCAAATGGCAATCGTCTGAGCTTGGAGTCGGTGTTGGGAGCTTAGTTATATTCTAGCTGAAGTTTGGAATGGTTTTAATAAGATTTGTAAGTCGTTCAAAGGCGGAAAATTAAATTTTTATATAAAAAATATCCTTATTTTATATTATTCTTGTTTAAATTAAGTAAATTAAGTGTAGAAAAACTTAATTCAATATATCTTGAGCTACTTCCTGACAACTCTAAGCCAGACATACCATGTCTACTTTGGCATAGCATACTTTTTGGAGACAGGATTTGACGACAGCTTTCACATATGTTTGCTATCCTGCTGGCATCAATCTCTCGCTGAGCTGTCACCAGAGTCTAGGAATTTCGTCTCGGCCTTTAAGATGTTGTCTTATTAATGACCCCGCATAATTACCCCGCCTCGTTTCCTTGCTATTTTCTCTTTTGTGAGAGTTGGAAAACATGACCAGTCTAAGCCAAGTTAGAAATGAGAAAGAAAAACTAATTTTCTGCTGCTGATTTCGAATTAACTAAATGAATAAATGAAGGAATCTAGGCTACAGTGCGTTTCGTTAGGTTATATCTAACAATACTAATACCAAATGGTTAAGTTAGACAGCTCTAAAGTTAGCATTGTAGTTAGCATTATTTTATGAACCATATAACATTACTCAACATCATAAACTGACACAACTTTCTGACTTATATTTATGAAACCCTCTGTTATTGCCATTTGCGGTTTAATTGCTGCAAAGGTCGCTTGGCACTTGCAAAGTTAAGTAATTCAATTAATTCCTGGCTTACTTTATGCAAATGTATTTTCATTTTGATGTCCTTTAACGGTATATGACCCTCTTTCGTGCACCTGTGACACCATGCAACTGGGCTAATCCAGATTACTGGACTTGAGCATCCATGAATTTCAATTGCTTTACCGAAATTCCTATGAATTTTCATCATTTATTTAATGTGCTTGTCGCTGCCAGTGGCGTCCATAAAAATTTGATTGAAATGATTTTGGGGCCAAGTCGTCGCCGTCGCAAAAAAACACAGATAAAAGCTTTTACCTTGGCTGTTTGTGTGTGTGTGTGTGTGGTTGGTCCTTTATATTTATTTTATTCCGTTCGTTGTTTTTTTTTTAGGAGGCGCTTTTAATTAAAATCGAGTTTATGTGGCGTCCTCGTTGAGTCAAATTACTTGGCAACGTTCTCCTTTTCCCCCCGCTGCCTCCTTTAGTCTTTGAGTAGGCAAAGTCTCAATCAAATGCCTAAGTCCCTCCTGCCACGCCCACATTTGCTGGCCTTCGTTTGCCACGCAGCCGAGCTGCTATTATTTAATTTTTATGCCCGAGCGCGCTTTCGGCGCCGTAATTTGAGACTTGACAATTTGCCAACCAGCTCAGAGATACACTGAGAAGGAATTTACATGTTGAAATGAATGGTTACATTCTGGGTTTTAAAGTTTTCTATATTTTTAGAGTGTAATTCTTACGATATAAAATATTTTCTTTAAGTGCAGACTGATATTTAACTAGGGAATATAATATATACATTTTGTTACAGCTATTTTTAGCTTTAGGTTAATATTTCCCCTGTGTATCCTTGTTAAAAGTGAGCTAAGAACTCCCAACTGGTTACCATAATGATGCTTCCAAGACATCTTTTAAAACAGAAGATCTTTGGAACACTCTCCATCTCTAGATGTATTTGGTTCAAGAGCTGCGTGCTCCGATTATGACACATTTAGTGGGCGGTGGTTAACCGCAGAAGATTTTGTTTATTGTTTTTGTCTCGGTTGCGGTTTATACGCGATTGTAATTTGATTTTCCTGTCAAGAGCGCAAACCCTGTAACTAACCCTAGACATGAACTTGAACCACATTTGCTTTGGAGGCTTTTCCACTAAATTATATATATTTTTTATGCCTTATCATTGCAGTGCTGAGCAAGGGACAGGGCGAGACCTGTCGCTACCGATTTCTGGGAAAATATGGCGGCTATTGCTGGATTGTTAGCCAGGCCACGATCGTCTATGATAAATTAAAGCCACAGAGCGTCGTTTGCGTTAACTACGTGATAAGGTGAGTCATTTGCAGTTCATATACATATATTCTTCTTAATATTTAATGTAAAACAACATGGGTCCCGAAATAAGTCCGAATTGAGCTGGAATAAGGGTGGTATTTTTTTGGGGGGAACAATGCCGGATATTTGCTCATTACATTTTATCTTTTAATTAAGCCGCTAAGCGGAAAGTGAAATTCTTTTCTTTCCTTTCCTTTTTTTTTTTCTCCTACCCATTATTAATCAACCGAATTTAATCTCCCTTGAAAATATATTTGAACTGCCTTCAAATGGGGCGGGTGGCCGGAAAAGTGGGAGGCTGTGGTGCTGTGCTCGACATTTGCATAAAGAATTCTGCGCCTCAGTTAACGCTTTATGTAAGATTTTGCGATTTTCCCCTCTCTCCGTCGCATCGATTTGGTTTTCTAATCCGTCATTTATTGAATTGTCACCGACGATTGGGTGGGGCTTTGGCCCAGATTTTGTTCTCCTTTTCCATTTGATAACAGCACCAAATTAGCATCCCGCAATTGAATTTTCCTTCACAATTTCCATATTCATAATCGATTCGATATATTTTTTCCGTTTTTCTCGGGTCTTTTTCCATTCGTGTTTGCTCTATAATGCCATTTATTTTTATGAACGTTGCGTGAGTCCACGTGCGGGTCAACAATGAATAATAAATTAACAATGTAGACGATGACACTCGACCCAATCAAGCTCTTCTTTTTCAGCTCGACTGGTAAGTACCCCTCACGAACTTGTATTTACTTAATTTAAGCGTGTATGAGCAAATATTTGTGCATTGTTCTGTTTTTATTTTTGTTATTTTGTTTGAATTTCACACTTGCCTGAACAGTAAAAAAAAGGTAATAATGAATGAAACGGGTTCTGGTACATCCTACTTGCTTTTTTTTTTGGGCTGGACGTATTTGATTGTTTTACCAAAAAAGTACAAATTCATTTTTAATTGTACCCCGTTTTTTGTGTGTGGTTAGAGCCTCGTGTCGGTTTTCATATAAATTTGTTAATTCGTTAGCTCATGGGAATCAGCATCATCAGCCAGCACACTTTCACTTGGCTAAAATGTATTTTCGATGACGACATGCCTTCGTTTTTGTGCACAGAGAAAAAAAAGGGGAAAAATTCTATAATGTTCTCATAATTGTTTAAAAGAAAAGGAAAAACTTTTGTATGAATAATATTAACATATAATTTTGTACAATTGAGTGTAAACTGTTACGCATGATACTCTTTAAATTACGAAATTTCGTAGAAATTTCTTGATGTGTACCCCTCTTTTATCCCCTCTTCACCCGCAATGATGACGAGTGCACTGATGCGGTGCAAATGAATGCTGGCAATTTGCTTTTAATTCACACAACATGTGATTAGCCTCCCCCATGCATACATTTTTCTCTGGTGTTCTTTTAACTGCGACAATCAACTTGATTCCATTGTTCAATTCTTGATTAAACTTCTTACAAATCGATTGTGTAACTACGCAATGCGTGTGTGTACCAAAAAAAGAAGAGAGAGAGAGAGTAAGAGCACGATTATATATGAGGGTGTAGGGAAAATCATTTAGAAATTAATTTAAGAGAAATATTAAACCTGGAAAATGTGTTTATAATCTAAAATGTTTATAGAATAGTTTGACGTTAAATAAATAACTTGTAATATGTTTATATCAAAGAAACCAATATATATACACAATATTTTATATCTTCATTATTTTCTCCATAATTCTTTTAATATTTCCCTACTTTTCATATAAGTAGTGTCTACAGAAGTCGACTATTTTCTTTCTGTTATTCGCTATCCCGTTTCCACTCGTGTGCATTTAAATGACAACAAATGTATTGCTTTGTAGTTGCTGCTTTTGTAATTTCCTTTTGCCTAATTGAATAAAAACAATATTACACAAGCAGAGAAATAGAGAGAAAGAGAGACAGACAGAGCAGCGCCTTTGTCACAGTGCCAACTCTACAGAATCTCTTTGAACTTTGTTTACCTTTTTTCAATTCTCTCTCTCTCTCGTAATATATATGTATGTATGTAGATGTTGTTTGGGTTTACTCTGAGACTTGGCCTGATTTATAACTCTCTGATAACAGCCAGTGATAACTGACACAGCGAAAATACTTTTTATATAAAAGAAACTATGATAAGGTCTAAAAATATACAGAGATACTCTTTAATTTTTAAACTGAACTAAGTGCATTTTCCTAAAAAACATATTAAAATAAAAGACTCTTGTTTGGTTATCTAGTTTCATATAATTCAAAATACTTTTTCAGCTTTTCAAATATGATTTTACGTATTCTACTTTCATTACAAAGTAGATAAATTATTAAATTTTCCCTTGTACACTGAGAAAACAGATTAGATCAGCATTGTATACTTTCCTCTCCCACTCTCTCTCTCTCCTAATGAGATTGTCACTCAGTTGGCAGCTGGCTCAAGGTCGCTTATCTTTAGGAGCGGTGCAATCTGTTTCAGATGCGTAATTGCCGCTGCATATTTATAGATTCTCACATTTTTTCGAGAAGCCAAGAAGCAGAAGCGGCAAATAACTTTGCAAATTTCCCACGCCAATCCAATTAACATTGATTAGTTGATGTACCAGGCTTTAGGCTTTCGGTAAATTTGCATTTTTATAGCTTGCCTTGCATAATTCCGGCCACGCGTTGCTTTTAATTACCAAATTTCGCTTTACTCTGTCGCCTGGCCGCTTTTGTCTTGTAGATGCTTTTTCGCTGCTGCTGCTGCTGCTCCTGCTGCTTGCTTTCCTTGATTTATCGCACTTGACAGAGCCTTCGGCTGGAATCCTTTCTGCTTTCTGCCTGCTGCTACTACCCCCTTTCTCCCCTCGGAAACTTTTTAGGCCTAATGGAATTTACACGAGTTCTTAACACTTTCCCCGAAAGTTTCCTCGGGTTTTCCCTGGGTTTCCCCCTGGTTAGTCCTGGGCTTAGGACGCCATTTTGTGGCCGGGCGACGACTAAAAATTAAAACAATAAATTAAGGGCCAGCAAGGAGGCAAGTCGAGGATAAAAATAATTCGAGTGCCGCAAAACGTGTTGCATATTTTGGAGCAATAAAACTGCTTTCATTATGATTGCCCGACCTTCCATAAAATGAACTGCGAATCGCCTCGATGACTTTAAAAGGGAATTAAAGAGTGATCCTTTTGTATTGCCAACCCATCCCTTGTCCTCCATTATTCATGTTTTTATTTCGGACGACCTTTTTTGGCAAGGAATTCGATGGGCCAGACCGCAGCATAAATATTTCATATACACATGCTCTAATCGGGATTATTGACGGCTTCCCTGGCCTGGGGAAAGGGTTCTCTAAGTTTATATAAGGTCCTCTCACTCCTACTCCAAGTTTTCCTTTCCTTTTCTGCTCAACCTTTTCTGTTTCCTAGGGTTTGCTGTTTGCGTGGCCGTAATTTTGATTCTTTTGATTTCTTCCGAGCGATAACTTTGGTCACCTGGCTAATTGAAAAAGTTGAAGGGCAGTTTTACCTTTTTTCTCTCTTCTTTTTTTTGTCGTTACTCTCTCTTCCCGTTGACCTTAATTGCCTTGGATCGATTTTCCACTCAATCCGCACCTGGACATCAATGCCCATTCCGAGATCCCGACACCGGCTGGGTGTCTCTTTTGGAATGGTATTTGGCAGCTACACCAGGACAGGCGTTAAATTGCCCCGGAGAGTCAGTGCAGTAAGCCAAAGGAGAGATTTATGGCCACACAATTACCTAAAGGCTGTTACAATAGGATAGATGTGTTGTAGGAGCTGAAAAAGGGAGTGGGAGTGGGTGGTAATGGGATGAGTGGGCCAACTATTCTTGGCAGTCAACAAAATGACTGCACAGAAAGAAACTTTTAAAAATTTGAAAGATTTGGTAATAAAAAATATATACACAATGTTTACAACATTCTAAATAGTAGAAAAGTATACTGTAAAATTGTTCTCCATTCTTAAGAGCTCGTAAAATGTTACAAGAGATTTCAATTAATTTAAATATGCGTTTAAAAGTATGCTAAGTAATTTGCAAAAAGTGATTTCCCTATCTTAATTCTTTATTGCATACTTTTAGCCACGAATTTAAAAGGTTTTAAATCAATATTGTAGAAAGTTCTATTTACTTTTATATTGTTTTAGCCTTGTTAATTTTAGTGTGTGCAAATAATTCCTTAAGAAAATTCTTATTTAAAAATTCTTGTTTTTTTTCTGCGTGTAATCCGGAATGAAGAATAACGGTCTTTTCTATGTATTTTCCCTCCCCCGCACTTTTCCACCCACTGATAAGGCTTAGTTATCTGGTCACGTAGTCGGCCCCAGTTCGATGGGGAATTCTTGGCCAAGTCCTTATTAAAGCCGCGTTATTAATGCGGCTAAGCGATGAAGTTATTCACTCGCCACCGATAAACCCGGGCTGGGCCAATTTATTATGCTAATGTTTCCTTTTTTTTTTCCTGCAACTTGCCCAACTGCCGCAATGTTTGAGCGGAAATGTTTGTTGATTTCCGGCAGACTCAAGTGGACGGGACGCAACGTTCCTCCTGACGTCAGGATAATTAACTGTGAATGGGGCAACACTTTAACTGGAAACTGGCAACACTCGGGGGATGCCCTTAAAAGCGCCGAAGAGGAGGAAAAACATTTTACACACGTGTAAGCCCATCAAATTTGTCAGGGGAGTGTGCGAGGAAGAGACGAAGCTTTTCAGGATTTTTCTCTTCTCTCTCTCTTTGGAAGAATTTAATTTGGACGGAAAAGCAGCTTAAGGATGAGTTCCCTTTTTTTTTGGCAGATCCTTGGGGCAATTGTTTGGTTATCACAGAGAGCCTTGCAGCTGATTCTGTTTTGATGAAGTTGCTCGTTGCTTTATCTTTATCTTTATATGTGGGCTGTGACCCCATCAACGTCAACGTTGCGTATACGCAACGTGTGTCGCTCAGCTATTATTTGTATAAATATTTTCATCATTTCATTCCTCCTTGGTAGCTTTTGGCGCTGCGCAAACAAAATGACAAATTCATAGTCACAGCTGAGCCCCACTGAATCAACTTGTTTGCATATTTATTATTTGTACCTTGATGGAAAGCAAGGAAATGTGGGAAAAGAGGGGCGACCCATGGCTGGTTATACAGCCCCCGCATGTGTGTCGTTAAATTATGTCCTGTGCACGAGTGGAAATTGCATTTTGATTGGCTTGTTGCTGCCGCTGATAGGACAGCATCTTGAGCTCTCCTTATTTATTTTGCACGCTTCGTCCTGGCATTTTATACGAAGAGTTTGGTTTGATTGCACATGAAAACGGTTTTATGCGTGGCATTAAATTTGCGTTGGCTTCTCGCTCTCCCAGTTATCTTTTTTTCTTTTTGGGCTATCGGACAAACGAAACGTAAATGTTGTAAATTTGCCAGCATCAAAAATGGATCTTTACCAAAGCACCGAAAAAAATCAAGCATACAGTTAAATCTTAAAATATTAAGTTAAAAGCTTAAAGAGAAAGCCTGCTGGACATTGAATAAATTTTACAGTCTTAACTTTAAGTTCTCAGAATATCAAACTGGCTTAACTTCGTTTAGAGAAATTTATATTAAATATGATCCTAACTTATGGCTGTCCTTCTTTCCCAGAATTGGGAACTTTCATCTTTGCTGTAAGCCTTTTTTGATGGCCTCAAATTCTCAGCTAAACTGGTAAGAGAGAGAGCAGTTCATAATTTGATTGGAAGCCGCTTTAAGAGCAGGCTTTAAAAGTTGATGGAGTGCTCGCTTGTGCCCCGCTGTGAGATGGAAAGAGAAAAGGTTAGGGAAAGTGCTGGATTACCATATTAACATATATCTGCGGCAAATGCCAAGGCAAAGGCAACGCGGCCCTGTGTGATACGCACAATAAAACCCGATAAATCCGCCCAAAATCACAAAATGTTACCAGCTTGAAGACTTTTTCACACGCAAAGAGGTGACTTTTCCGGCAAAGGGGAACGCACGCGAAAGGCGTTTTGCCCAGACTTTTCTTTTTGGCCTTTGTATACGCATTATAATGCCTCTCCCTCTTGCTTCCTTCCTTGCTTCCTTACACCTAAATGTTGAGCTTTCCCTTGGCCGTGCGTTGCATATTTGAATAAACGTCAATGTAATTGACACTTAACGAAAAATGCGTGGTGAAGGTACAAAGATGAGCGAGAATGGGCCGAGGAAAAGTGGCTTTCCCCCGGGGGGGGTGGCAAACCTTCCGTGGGGTTCCACTTTTTTGTTTCCCCCCCACCCCCCAAGCGGAAGTCAACGAACTGAACGCGTGTCTCCTTCCCTGTGTGTGTGTGCGCGCGTGTGCTTACCTGTTTATTTCCGCTTCCACCTGCTCCTCGCAGAATATTACGTATACGCAATACGTATACGTATTCCTCCGTGCTGGCCAGCAAATTGCGTAATTTAGCTCACGAAAATGTATTTTCTTTTGCCATAATTTTAAAGTTAGCCAAGGCAGCAGCAGCAGCAGCGTAGACGTTGGCCATAACCATCAGCATTATTCATGCGGCCCATTTGCCTTTTCTCCTGCAGCTCCTCTAACCTCTCAATCCTGTTAGATTTCATACTTTGTTTGCCCACTTTTTTTCATTGCACTGTGAGGAAAATATCCTTTTCTTTGGATGTCAGGGATGCCCAGTCATATTAGGGAGTTGAAAAGCTTTAATATGCCTAAAAATAAACCGTAATTTTTAAGATAAAAGGTCAAAAAGTCTTAACGGGTTATTGAAAAACGGTTTCTTCTATAGCAATAATAAGATAAATTAAAACTTATAGCATACTTTTAGACACCAACTAAATTAAATTGAAATCTCATGATAATATCCTAATTAATTATATTTTTTATTGTAAACTTTATATTACATTTTGTATTATGTTTATACTAAATCTCTTTCTTTACCCAAAAAAATACTAAATAAGGAGTATTTGTATTCCCTGTGTACTAAATACCCTTTTGTTGTGGCATATTTTTAGGCTCCTTCAGCCAGAGGGAAATCCCTCTCTCTCTACGCTCCTTCGCCACAGCTATAAATACACGTGCCGAGCGATTTGGCCAACACCACCGCCCCCCTCACTAACCTCTGCTCCAGCTCCCTCCCCCCTTTGCACGCTTATGATGTGACAATTACCTAGCATACTTTTTCGGGGGGGGCTGGCCCTGACATTTGTCGGACAATAAAATCTAAGCAAAAGGCAAATCAATTTCGCCTCACCTCCCGAAGCCATTACAAAATTTATTTGTTTGTTCGCTGAGCTTTTTATGGCACTTCGATTTAACAGGGAAACAGAGGAAAATCCAGGGGCAGGCTGGCGGGGAAATAAACAACAAAATCATCATATGTTTTGTTGTTCCTGCAAATATTTTGCGTCGCATTTGTGTTTGCCTTTTTTTTTTCTGTACCCTAAACGTTCTGGCTGGCTTTCTCTTATACATATATGTATATGTGTGTTATGTATATTCTTTTCTCTCTCTGTGTGTCGTTGACTGGTGAAAGTGAAAGTTTTGCTCATTTTCCATGCCATTGCACGAGCCTAAATGAGCGCGCTCTCTTTCGGTCTCTCCGACGCGCTCTCTTTCCCTCCCCAGAGGATTACATAACGAAAGTGAAAGTGCTCGGCACGACGAAGGAATAACAAAAAAAAAAAAAAATTCGAGTTCAAGGTCTCTCGTAGGCCGCATGCTCAAGAGAAATTGCGTTTCAGGGATATGCTGTAAGAGAGCTACAAGAGTAATAATGAGAGAGGCCTTTTGCTCACATTTCGCTCTTTTTTACGCCTAAAAGTAGGCCGCAATTGAGTGAATCGGAGCCATATTCCCGGGGCGTGGGTAACAAGTTCCTGCTTGCACCAGAAAATCACAAAAACAGCTGAGCAGCCGAAATCTGTGTAGGTGTGAGAACTTTTGCCTCTTTTTTTGAGTGGGGGCGGCACGTGTACCGTTAAGCGAAATGGAGAGCGATTGCAGGTAACTCGGCTATCTGCCAAATTGTCTCCAGGTAGCGGCGCCCCTTTGTTGTTGCCCTCAACTTCTTCCTGCTTTCCTTTTATTTATTTATTTTTGTTGTTGGTTTTGTTGGACAATAAAAGAACAAAGAAATGGAGATTTAAGGGGACGTTTTCTCATTTTCAGTTACTTTTTTGATTTTGCGATTTTTATTTTGATTAAGAGTCCTTTGATTGCCTTAAAAATAGGTAATTTAAATTCTTCCGAAATCGATAATAATAAGATGAAAGTTTAAAGGTAAATGTTAATAAATTTATCGATTTTGGTAGAGAATGTTTATGCATTCGGAAAAAAGTGAGACTTGGTAACTGGAAACAGTAAAATTTTAATTAAACTTTTTGAATCATTTTAAAATTATATAGATAAAACTTTGCTGTCTCTAAAATATCAATAAACTTATTGAACTAACTAACTAACAGCAAAATAGTGTCAAAATAATGCAAAACTTAAGAGATTTAAAATCTAAAAAACCTTAAAATCTACCCAAGAAAATATGGCGAAAGAGAAAACGAGAGCACGCCTGATAAAGCGGGATAGGACGAGGAGTGGGACGGAGACAAACATCTTATCGCGCACAAACATTTGGCATTGCATAATTTGGGGCGCAAACGGCTGACAAATATTCGAGTACAGAAGCCCCGAAGGCCGGAGTTCGGGGACCCAAAAAAAAAGCCGGAGTGGCGGAAAAAGTTCCCATCGTAATTGCAAATTACGCAAGCGGAGGGAAAAGATGGAGAAACTCGGAGAGCTCAGAGACCGAAGCAAGTTATCAGAATGGAAATGTTTTTTTGGCATTCTTGGGGCGTCAAAGCGTCGGCCCTGAAAGCAGACAGAGAAAGGAGGCGCAGGGGATGGCGGGGGGCAAACACGCCAACTAGGCATAAAACTAAAGAACTTGGTCTCAAAGTTGACATAAGCCGCTGTCGAAGACAATAAACAAGACAAACAGTGACTCGATATACAGAGAACTGAAGAAATTGGAGTAAGAGACTACTCAGTGTGAGAGTAGACTTTGCAAAATATTTTTACAAAACCGTCCCGAAGAGTAAACAAGATTTAAAGAGTGGGTAAAAAATATGTGGAGATCCTAAGGTATACCTCCTAAAATTGAAAGATTTAATAAGAAAGAAAGATATAAAGTTCAGCAACAATTATTTGCGAAGAAGTCTCTGACCTTAGTTATAGGAAAACTATTTCTAAAATATTTATATTTTTTATTTGACAACTCTAGATATATTTTCCATCCCCCTCCCGATGGAAGGTCAGTTCTCTTTTTTCGCTCTCTTCTGGTCTACGTGAGCTGGAGCAATGCCAAGGCCTAAAATTCAGGAAAATTAATGAGAAAAGATTTTACACAGAGCTTTTGGGGGGTTGAGCGTATAAACAGATTCCGGACGATCTAGCTATTTATATTAATGATAATTTGCCGTGCTCGACATCGGGCGACAAACCGCTTGACTATAATCGGATCATGGGGGAAGCATAAATCTTGGGACATTTTCCTTTTTTTTTTTTTGTCTTCCATTAATTCTTTTATTTATTTCGCCACTTCGGTCTGCTTCTTGCACCACTTGCAACATGTGACCAGTTGTGGATGAGGATAGAGCGGGGATATCCCACGCAATTCGCTTTAAATCTAATATTATTTTAATATTTCCTCGCTTTTTGTGTGTTTATTTGTGTGTGTTTTTGTGTGTGGTGACAAACAACAAACCCATTCCATTCTACTTTTTTTTCCGTCCGATTCCGCTCTGTTTCATCGTCTAATTCAATAAAAAATTGTTTACACAAAGCCTCGGGGCGAATCGCACGGAATCAAGTGGAATAGGTTGGGCGAGAGGTCTATTTTCATGTGACTAAGATACCCTGTAATAATGGAAATTGTGTGACTAACTTAGAGGAAAGATGGAAGAATTTAAAGATATATATTATTTATTAAAAAGGTATGTAACATTTAGAGCAAAAATTGTATTATTATTATTATTTCTTTGAGATAATAAATAATGTCTAGGAGAGCACTATCTTTCTAATAGCGTTTTATTATTAATAAAGGTTTTTGTGCTTTTAATTTTGAATAGATTTTATTTAGAGCCCCTTGTAAACCCTTTTTTCATCTATTAAAAATTAATCTTAGGATCTTTTTTTACTTTCTTAAAATATTTCCACACTTTACAGGGTATCCTAGAGCCGTATATTAATTATAGACAGCTGATCGCGAGTCACATGAATTTTGTCGCCGTGTCTAGATTGATTCGAATGGTTCGCGCTCTTGTCGATGTCGAAAGCCATTTTCATTTTCACTCTCGCTTTCATGCGGCCAGCGTGTGCACACACCGAAAAAAATAAGAACATTTTTCACAAGTCATAAAGTGTTTAAAAATAGGCCTACCCTGACTTTTTCCTTTTTTCCAAGTAAATTATTTTAAAACAACGAAACTTGATTAATAAATTAATTCACAAAATAAATACATATTATTTAAAACTCGCTCACATGAAAATTTGTTTCGGTGTATTGAAAAATCCGATTGGAAATAGAAGTGGGAGGCGTTAAAAACAGCGCGTGGCATGAGTATTTCCAAAATAGACGAAATAAAAAAAAAGAGGAAAGAGGAATACCATTCTGGTCACATGCATAACGATGAAAATGATGCAGGGAAATCAAGGGGGAAAAATACGAGGCACGTGGGCTGATTCTATCACAGAGAAACCGGGGACAAAACTAGAAAAAGAGAGTGCTAAATGGAAGAGAAAATGGGCAAGAGGCTGGAACAAGTCTCGATACACATGTTCCTGAGTGACTTTTGATGGATGCCACGCCTCTGTTACATCCTGCAGGACCCTCGCATTTGACTCCTCTTTTTTTATATTTGTTTTTCCTTTCCTTCCTGTCCTTTTCCCATTGTCCCTTTCTTTTTTGTGTTGTGTGTTATTTTTTGAGGCAGTTTTCTTCTTATCAATTTGCGAGCAAGTTTATTAATTTTCCGGGCCCCAAACTAGATTTATATTTCAGGCCCCATAATGCCCCGCATAAATCAGACTGACAGATGCGGAATCTGTGGGATATGAGGGATCCTTTTTTTTTTTAGAGTTTTATGAGAAGTTTTTATGGGAGTTTTTGGAGAGATAATAGGATTTGGATAAGAAATCTCAAATGGAAATTGATTTTTTCAAGAATTACAGAACATACATAAGTGAGGCTTAGGTTTTTATTACCTTTGAACGAGTTTTTTTTATATATTTAAAATGTAATTAACAATATCGAACTTTGTTGACTTGAGCAGCTGATCCCGAACCACTCCCAAAACTCCGATTATTTGCACTTTTTGTCGACCATCGCGTGCCATTTGGTCATTATTAGTGGACTCTATATTATTTTGGCCAGACATTGTTTGGACAGCAGACCGGCGAGTTTGATATTAATTCGTGACAGACCTCCCCCCTTGGAAAACCGCCCACAGGAAGGCCGGCAATCAATGGTCTTCTCGCTGGCTAACTAACCGAATGAATAAATAAATGAGTGAGTGAATGAAAATGAAAATGAAAATGGCTTTCCTTTGATGACTTCGTTTCGAGGGCAGCTCTGCACTGATGGGGCCAATTTCCTTGACCGCCGCCGCCGCCGTTTCAATTGCTGCGTTTTGGCCTTTTTATTAGAGGAATACCCATCATCATCATCGTCATCTCCGTCATGCCAGCCATCAATCATGCCACGCCAAATTGTTTAGAATAAATGTTGAATTTAACTTGTTATTATTATTGTTATTGCTGCTGCTGCTACTGTTGTTGCGTGTCTGGACTTTGTTGGTCTTTTGCGGTAGCTTGTTATTTTAATTAAGCGTTTCATTATGTCGCTAATTTGTTGAAATTAAACCAAAAAAACACAAAAGTTTAATACACAAAAAAAAGTCAGCACATGACAAACTGTTGCTACCAGGAACGCTTTAAAAACGTGTGACACAAATTTTTGTTATTCTCACAATTATTAGACGGAGCGATACCATCTCATAATGGTTCAAACAATTGGGCAGACAGACAGCAACCTTTGAACAAACGCAAAGTACACAGGGAGAAATTAACAATGTTGTTTCTCTACAAAGATTAGAATATATATTTTTAGGTAACAAAATATACATCAAATTATTTTCTCACTTACAAAATTGTTAACGATTTTAAATCAATTTAAAAGCTATCTTGAAGTATGCAGAGATATATTTTGGTCTCTAATACATTTTTGAAGCATGCTTTTTGGCGCAGTTTAAAATGGTTTCAAAACCACAGCAATTCATAAGTTTGTAAAATAAAAACTAGTTTAAAAAGTTTAATAAATGTAAAATAACATAAAAATCAGACTAGGCATCATGACGGCAATCTTCGCTAGATAATTGATATCTTATTTTGACTTTTTCGCTTACAAAGATAATAAATACCCGACATTGGGATATTGTAACATTATATTTATGGTTTATATTTCTTCTCGGTGTAAACCACAATATATATATCCATATCAATCTCCCGTTTGGAGGATTTGCCACTTTTTGCTCTGCGCTCCGCAAACAGATGATAATTGTTTATTTGTGTTCTCACTATTTTCGCACACAACATTTATCATTATCGGCGTGTGTATCTGTATCTCGGCTATAACTCATCCGATTTCCCACTCTCCTCTTCACTATATTTATACTTTTTTTTTGTATTTTTATTTTGCTCCATCTTTTTGTCGTTGGCTTTTGTACCTTTTGTTGGCTTTATTGCTCGGCGCTTAGATAAACACACAGCAGCGCGCAGGCTGGGTTACAGATACAGATACAGATACAGATACAGATAGCACGGCTGCGAGACAGCAGGACGCTGAGGATACTTTTTTTTGGCTTTTTGTTGGCTGAGGACACACACAAAAAGTGTGATATATAATAGCCAGCTGTCTCCTCCTGTTCCACAAATTTCTCCAAGAGTTGTCAACACTTGAGTGGCGTGTCGGCGTGTCCGGCAAAAAAGGAACCAAAAAAAAAAACAAACTCCTGGTTTATCGCAAAGGATAAATCAATATTGGCCGAGCCAAGATTTGGCCTTTTGATTCGCTATTGATTCGGTGGCTCGTAAATCGTGGATTATCCAATTCCGATTCCCATTCCGCATTCGACGAATTCGCAGTCCGTTGCCTCCCTCGAATTTCCGATCGATTTGCGTCAGCTTTGATAATCTTATCTCTGCATTCCCACCCAAATCCGCAATTAGCTGCTGGTCAACTTATGGCCCCATTTAAAAGGTACTTATTAACCCATTAATGGTTTGGGGTACAGTGTGCACTGAGGGAAATGTGTTATGAAAACTGTAATGAATTGCATTAAAAGGATATTATTAGTAAACGAAATGTAACATATATTTTTGGGGATTACTTTAGTAATTCTTGGTATTTCTTTGTACCTTTCGCTTTTGCTGTCAAAGCAATACGGACGTGTTTTATTGGAGCTCCCGAAAAAAA
>VNJS01008415.1:0-22822 GCA_008042575.1 Drosophila watanabei
GGCGAATTGATTTCGTACAAGTCATTGGATACGGTTATCGAGGAAGAAGATGTCGTTCACTATCCAACTGAATTTTTGAATTCTTTGAAATTTCCTGGATTACCACCTCATAATTTACAATTGAAAGTTGGTGTTACTATAATAATGTTGCGTAATATCAATCAGCCGCGTTTATGTAACGGAACCAGACTCGCAGTTAAAAAGTTAATGGCAAATGTGATCGAAGCAACTATTTTAACTGGCAAATTCAATGGTGAAGATGTATTGATACCACGAATTCCAATGAAATCATCTGATATGCCCTTCGAGTTTAAGCGTTTCCAATATCCAGTGCGCCTCGCGTTTGCTGTTACTATCAATAAGGCACAAGGCCAGTCGTTGGGAATTTGTGGTGTGAATTTAGAGTATCCAGTGTTTTCACATGGACAACTTTATGTTGCATGTTCACGTGTTGGAAAACCATCTGTTCTCTATGTATTCGCTAATACAAATACAAAAACAAAGAACGTTGTGTACCATACAGCACTTCAATAAAATTGTGTTTTTCAATTTACTTTAAAAAATCAGGGTTTTTCATTTTTCGCTTTTGTTTCAATTTTATTTCCTTAATGCACTACGAAGTGTGCACAGGGCGTGCTAGTTGATTTATAAAAGTTTATAAGCTCGTTTTCTGCAATACTAAAACGTGGAGGGCAGAATATGGCTGATAGGACCAGTGGGCCGCCAGTTTTCATTAAAGGATGAAAATTTACACGTCGTTTTATAAGTATGCCGGTACCGCCGTGCCTTTTACCGTCCGGGTGGTTGGTCCTTGAAATAAGAAGCCGGTAATATGGAAGTTGTTTTTATTAGTTAGATGGGTTTCAGAGAGCAGCATCATATGGATATTATGGCTATTTAGAAAATTCAAACGCCCTTAGCGTTCCTAGAAGCTTTTTTTTAAAGACTCCATTTTTACATCCACGTTCTGGTCCGGATTAGGTCTTGAATATAACTTTGAATCAACATCATGATGTTGGTAGGAGTAGCTGGTGGGGATTCAAGGTCACTTAGTGCTTGTGGAGGAATAGTTTAATTTTGCTGCATGGAGTGTTGAGTTTCTGGTTAGGCACTTTGGCGTAAGAGCGGGAAATAATTTAGGCTAGGTATTATTATTGGTAAGTAGGTAGATTATTGGGGATGCAAAGCTACTGTCTGGGTGGTAGATGTTCCAGTGTAACGGAGATCGTTGGCACAGGAGGCACTAGGAGTGGTTGTTGATGGGGTGAAGATTTTTGGTTTGACAAAATGTGGAACAGTGTACTAATGACTGCGTCTCTGATGCGGGCGGCTCTTGAGTTCTTTATAGACAAGACAGCCCCGGTAGTTGGCAGTATAGTTTCGGCCGCAGTTGCTGCATTTTCTCGGATTATTTATTTTTTTATTTGCTTATTTGCTGCCATTATAAGCCATATCCTACCTCTGACCGCGACTCACATGAGGTAGGCAGAGTCAAGGTAAAGTGTCTTATATTTTGTGCATTAATATCTAAGGACAATTCAACGTATAACAAAGAATATAATTCATTTTAGAACGAACATAAAATGCGAAAAGATCGTGCCTCTAAAAATTCGATTTACAAACACTTTGTGCAATCGGTCGAAAATAGCGCGATGGTCTTGCAGGGACCGAGAGTATAAACTGACTTAACAAATATGATGAAAAAAAGTGTCCATTTATAAGTTTGTGAAGGAACATCAATCCTTCAGCGAGGGCAGGAACAGAAGACGCAGCCTGTCGTTATAAGAAGGGGGCGACGATGCGATTCCCAGTTAAGTCACCGTAGGGCAACCAAAAGGAATTGTTTCTGAACTGATTCAATAAGGTCTTACAGCATTCAAGATCACTTGTCCCAATGAAATATTTTGCCAAGAAACAAAAAAAAAAAAAGACATACATTTGCATTTAGAGTTGTTGAGGAATAGCAAATTCTTGTTGCACCAGGACAACATGTTGTTCAAGTCAGTTTGAGTTCATCAGTGGCAAACACAGTTTTACGACATCATCACATGGGAATAAAGAAGCACTTTAGGCAAGTCGTTAAGCTCCGTATGGAGTAGAGCTCCCTATATTTCGACAGCTGACCTGTGTGACCATCCAAAAATCCATAAGAAATAATCGCAGCAGCTGTGATTATTCCGTTAAATATAAAACAAAATTGACTTTAAAAGTACAACATTTAGATATGGAAGCTTATAACCGTTCAATTGGCGATGGAGGAGGGAGCCTCCACTAAAAGGAAGCGTAGGTTTCCCAAATATTGGTTAAGCCCATATTTAAAGGAACGCGGCTCTAAGGGCCCAAGATTATAACTTTTTGCAAGACTCCAACTCAATACCTCAAGCCGCAGTTTTGACAGACCTAAGAGCATGCCGCCGAGATCGTCCTCAAGACTTTTGCAAAGAAATAAGAAACAATTTAAATGAGTACCTTAATAGCCAAATTGGATATTCCAAAGTTAGTTGGCAAGCCGAGTCCGCAGTTGTTAACATTGTTACATAAGATAAAAAATAAATAAATACAAATTAATAAGTTAAATATTTTTTATTTTTCTTGATTTAAATCACCAGCCACGCACTAAAAAATTTCAGTCGTGCTACTTGTGGGTAAGATCCCACAAAATTGGTTCTCCTTTGATTAGATTAATTATATTATTTTGTCTTCGCTGGAAAAACGGCTATACGGCTCTCATTTGTGGGACTCGTATATAATTAAATATTTAATTTTAATATTTTAAACTTTCGACATGCCTAGTCCAAAATTCATCCGAAAATGAATTCCTAACGCTTGTGTTCATTCTACTATTTTTCGGTATTTATCTTATCCGTGCACCATACGAACTTGCTAAACGGGCAATCGAAATCGTATAAGCATCCTATTCACTCTCACAGGGTTTCGAAAATTTAGCTCTACTCCATACGGAGCTTAAGTAATAAATCAACAAAACAGAAAAGTCCAAAAGTGTAAATTTTTTCAAAAGCAGTAGGTGATTGACTGAATCAAAGGCTTTGCTAAAGTCTTTAAAAATAACGTCAGTTTGTGTGTTGTATTTAATCGCGTTTCTTATGACAAAACTCAAGAAGGTTTGTGGAAGTAGACCTGTGTTTCATAAAACCATGCTGCGAGGGGGACATTATTGAGCTGAGCAGTAACTAATAGTTAGAATAGTTTGGGAATCGCACTCAGCTTTGCATTCCCTCTGTAGTTTTTGATGTTGGATTTACTACCCTTTTTCAAGAAAAAATTAAAAACTAAAGGGATAACTGATTCAGCTTCGACAGTGGTCTACATAGCGCACTAGGCTAATTTCTCAGGACACAGCTGGGTACCAAATCTGGAACGGAAGACAACGAAGCCTTGAGTGTTTTGATCGTAGGCATGAAGATGCAATTGGAGTGCAGAGTGTTCGATGCGAATAAGTTCGCCATGTCAGGCTCGTTAGAAGCGAACTTAGTGTTAAGATGAAGACAGGATGGAAAGATTTGAGATTATCGTTTAGAATTGACAAACACGTAAAACTCGCCTGAAACTCGTTTCTACACCGATTATGGTATTTTTTGTAGCACTTACAATTATGCGTCAACAAATTATAACGAGCTGTTACATCCTTCCTCGCTTTCATTTAATAGTTTTATAAACTCAGATCAGGCTATTGCCGATATATTTGTTGAGTTTTTTAAAACAACCTATTCTCTATCGACCAATTTAAACCAGACATATGCTTACGCTATGCCCTGTTCAAACCTAATTGTCAGTCCTTTCTTAAACGAAAGCTCCCTAGGTCTGGATCTTCAGCGCGTTAAGCCAGTATATTCACTGGGTCCCGATGGAACACCGGGCTGCGTGCTCAGGTATTGCGCGGAAGCTCTGTGCAACCTTATGTGCTCTGTGTCTCCTTATCTTTAGAAACCTCCGAATTTCCCCTTATTTAGAGGGAATCCTTTATTATTCCTCTCCACAAAAAAGGTAGCAAAACGGATGCCTGTATCCTGTATTCTCAAAGTTATCGGCTACTCTGAAACTCTTCGAGAATGTAATAACTCCTCACTTTCAGCACTTGTGCAGATCCGTTATTTCCCCATGTCAGCATGGATTTATGAGGCGGAGATCAACTACTACAAATCTTTTGGAACTTACCTCATTTGTTATTAGAGGTTTCCAACGCAACCTTAAAACCGATGTGATTTATACGGACTTTAGTAAAGCCTTTAACTCGGTTAACCATTTTCTTCTTGTAAGAAAACTCGACTTAAATGGGTTTCCTGTTGATCTACTTAAATGGATTTTGAAATATTTGTCTCACAGAACTCAAAAGGTTCTGTTAAAAAATGCTCTCTTCAAATTCCTCAGTGTCACATCTGGCGTCCCACAAGGTAGCCATCTTGGCCCACTGCTATTTACATTGTTCATTAATGACCTTCCGCTAGTTTTAACCAACTCTCGTGTGCTTATGTACGCTGACGATGTTAAACCATGCCTGCAGTATAAGGACAGCTCTGGCCAGTTGGACTTACAATCGAATCTTAACAATTTTCAGGCATCTATTACATCTCAACAGCTCCAAGTGCAAACTGATGACATTTTCACGTGTCACTCCCCGGTATGCCACTTACAGTGGCTCCAAGCTTATTTCGTGCAAGCATAAAATGAAATTTCAAATCGACGCCGCTTCTAAACTAAAAGAGATATTTACAAAAATTAAACGCAGTATTGTCGAGAAACTCTTAATTTATTTAAAAACCAAACATTTTTCATTAATTCATAAAACAAAACGAGCGGTGTCCTTGGAGTCGGTGTCTTGGTAAAATCTAAATTGATCTCGAATTCCAAAGTCTTCTGCACTTTGCGGTAAGTTTTCTTTTAAATTGTTTGAATACATTTTAGCCTCCATGATCCCGTCAATAAAAACCAATTTTCCGACACCTGAGGCAGCCATACATGCCCAAACCATTACATGGCCACCGCCGTGTTTGACCGTACTTTTAGGTGTTTGGTTTTTAGCTCCGTATTGGGTTGCCGCCAAACATAACGCCTTCCATCGGACCCAAATAAATTAAATTTGGACTGGTACGCAAAAATTCGTCGTTCCAGAAGGAAATACGATGAATTTCAAGCTCCTTTAAGAATTTTTCACGATCCGTCTTATTTTTCTTGCTAATGAAAGGCTTCTCCCCCGGAACTCGACCATTGAAGTTATGGTTGTGCGGTATATTTTGAACCGTACCTGGGCTAAATATTTTTCCCCATTTCGCCCTCAACCTCGGCAGCAATTTTTGGAGCCGATAGCTTTGGTTTATCCTTAGCTTTTCGGACAATACGTCGCTCCTCGTTATCGTTGAAAATTTTATTTGGCGCATCTCTGCCCTTGTCTGCCACTCCATTTTCGCGAACAAATCTTTGAAAAATGTATTGAACCGTGCTCGGGCTTAAAGAAACCATTTCAGCTATGGCGCGCTGGGTTTGTCCATTTTTAAAATGTTTAAGAACTAATTCCCTTTGTTCGATCGTTGTGCGAAGAGCCATTGTTGGGAATTCCCAATAATTCTTAAATTCAGTGTGATCAGACCCAAAAACGTATAGAATATTTGTTAGTATTACCATACTCAAACAAATTTAAAAAATAGGATTAAAAAGCTTTAATTTATATATTTTTAGTTTTTAGGTGTTTGCACGAAATAAGCTTGCGCGACAGAATTGCCTTGTTTTTTAGTATTTATAAGAAAAATCGTTTTGTCTTAAGAAATAAAAAAAATGTTTTTGATTTTTCAATATATTAGTTGTTTCTTGACAATACTGCGTTTAAATTTTTAAAATATCTCTTTTAGTTTAGCAGCTGTGTCGATTTGAAATTTCATTTTATGCTTGCACGAAATAAGCTTGGAGTCACTGTATATGCTTAATGATTGCTCTTTGGAAAGAATAACTCTTGTCGATAATCTAGGATTCCGCCTTGATCCTAAACTTTCGTTCTCTGAACTTATTTCCTGCATGGTTAATAAAGCCAGAGGCGTGCTTGGGTTTATAAAAAGGTGGTCGAAGGAATTCGATTCGCCTTATGTAACTAAGAGTTTTTTCACCTCACTATTTCGGCCCATTTTGGAATATGGTTCTTGCGTTTGGAGTCCCAGTTTTGGAGTCCATATTAACCGCATTGAGTCCGTACAAAAAAAATTTTTGCTGTTCGCCCTACGTGGCTTATCCTGGGATGACGACCTGAGATTACCGTCTTACTCTAGTAGACTTATATTAATTAACCTTCCTTCGCTAGCTAACCGTAGAACGATGCTTGGCGTTGTCTTTCTACATAAGCTAATACACGGGGACGTGGAGAGCCCCTATCTGCTAGGTCAGCTCAATTTCCACGTACCGCGACTAACATCTAGATCCTATATCCTCTTAATTATTGGGAATTTAAAGTGCATGAACCCTTTAGGGTTTTATGCGCAGATTACAACCGTCTCTTTGATTTTATTGATGGAAGTGATAGTCTTCCTAAACTTAAAACCCTATTGCTTGTAGAATTAGCTCGTATGTAGTATCTTAGTAAAATATAATTTTCCTCGTGCTCTCCTTTATTTTCTTCATCACACGACTGAGCCCCTCGGCCGGTTGGGCGGGAGGTGGGAATCGTTGGGACTCGCGCAATAAATAAAAAAAATAAATAAATAAAAAAAAATAAAAATAAAAAAAACAGTCTGAAGAAGTTGAAGATTATGGTTAGGGCGAAGCCCTTGCACAGTGGTTGCGCCCATAGGTCAAAAATAAAGAAATTCATAACAACAAAAATGTACGACAAGTAAACAAAGCGCCTCTAAAATGTCCCAGCTTCTTTATGGCAAACCAGATTTTTTTCTGCAAATCTACTGGGAGTTTCTAAAGATAGAAGATGTAAACATGAGGCGATTTGCAAAGCGCAGCTGAGCGTTTCGCGAATTTTTCACAACAAAAGCGAACTTCAAAGTGGTCAGTTCATTATTTACGCGTGCAAGTTAAATTGTTTGGTAATGGAGTTTAAACTTGAAGGTATTTTCTTTAAAATGATATATACATATGTTATACCCTTGCAGGGTATTATAATTTCAGTCAGAAGTTTGCAACGCAGTAAAGGAGTCATCTCCGACCCTATAAAGTATATATACTCTTGATTAGCATCAACAGCCGAGTATCTATCTAGCTATGTCCGTCTGTCCGTCTGTCCGTCTGTCAGATTATACGAAAACTAGTCTCTCAGTTTTGGCTATCTAAATGAAGCTTTGTAGATAGTTTTCTATATGCTCTCACTCGTATATATGTCGGAACGAGCCGGATCGGTCAACTATATCATATAGCTGCTATACAAACGATTCGTAAATTTTAATAAAAAAAATTATAACTCCGTTGTTTTTTAACATATCTTGATCAACTCTCGGTTATAGGCTATGTATATTTTTCTTGATTTTTTGATTTCATTTTATAAAAATCGGATTACTATATCATATAGCTGTCATAGGCACGGTCGGGAAGTTTTAAGGAAAAAAATTATAACTTTGTCAATTTTCAACATGATTTCTTTTACTTTGAGATACAAGTATTTCATATTTTTTTAATTTTTTGTTGTAAATTTCATAAGAATCGGACGACTATATCACATTGCTGCCATACAAACGATCGGTAAATGTGGAGAAAAATTGCATTTTACTTTACAAGTAATATGTAAAAAAAGTAAAACCGTAAAAATTTTATAAGTATGAAAGTAATTCATATTATATTATAATGGGATAGATTATAATTTATGCAATTGGAATCTGCAAGGGTATACAAATTTCGGCGTGCCGAAGATAGCTTACTTTCTTTTTATTATTATATTAAATTGAATGTTTTTGGAACGTCTTTTTCATGGTTAGGTAAAGATATAGTTGTGACCCCATAAAAATCCACAATTGGTTTGTATGCCAATGTGTTTGTTGGACTTTTAAGGTAACAAAAGTGTAAAAATTTCCTGCCGAAATTTGCCGATGTGCCTACAATAGTAAAACTACTAACACCGTCTTTACCTTTTCATGGTCACTTTTTGCCGTTTACTTACTAGTTGAAGTGACAAAAAGGGAAGCGCAGTAGAAAAACCAAAAAAATTTTTGAGTTCCTGAAAGCGAACATTGTAAAAACGGCTATATTGTTGACAAAAGTGAACTAAAAAATCAAATTGAATATATACACTAGTGGTCTAAGAAATAAGTACACGACACATGAGGCTTGTTTCAAGCCTCGTAAGACTTTTTTTAATAAACTTGATGAAAAATGCAATTTATTTTAGCTTTCGGGCTTATCCTAGATAATAAAAATATATATCAAAAGTATTCTTCATTTAAAATTTAAAGACAGTGACCGATTTTATCTAAAAACCTCAAAATTGGGTGGGCCAAAATAATAAGTACACTGGTGATTAAAATAAATTTAAAAGGATTATATCGCTACTTGAACAAACGTTTGTCAGTCTTTTTTAACTTCTGACATATTTAAGTTAATTAGTGAAGAAAGAAAACTTATGTAGATTGGCCGTAAACCGTATTGTACTCCCGAAGAAAGAAAGCTGGCAATAATTTTGCAAAAGGAAAGACACCCAAAGTCTTCGCAAAATTGCAAAATGCCTCGTACGCTCTCTGTAACTTGTCAAAAATGCTTTAAACTCAAATGTGGCTATAAAAAAAATCGGAAGAAAAAAGAAATCCTCCAAAGCAACGGATATTCTGATCGGCACTCTTGCCAAAAAGGACCTATTCATATCATTCAATGCCATTTCCGCCAAAATAGACAATAAAATTTCTTCCCGAATGGTTCGTCGTAGACTGCTATAGGCAGGACTACCAGGACGAAAAACCCGGAAAGTTCGATTACATCAAAGAAAAAAATTTTAGATGTGGCAAAAGTTTTGTTAAAATAATTTGACCTGCTTTGGACCTGAAGGGTCAAAAAATATACTTTGAAGTGATGAAACAATAATAAATCCTTTTTAAAACAATTAGGGACGTTACGTATGACAAGCCAAGGACCAAGAATCCGACTCCCGGTACATTAAAGTTGCAGTTAAGCACGGAGGCGGTCTAGGGCTACTCTCCTTAAAGATACATCCGATACATGGTCCTATGCCCTAATTCGATTATAAATCTATTCTCACTGACACCATGCAACCTTAAGCTTATTAAAAAACATGCCTTTGTGATGGGTTTTTTACAGGCATACACGGCCGCGTCTCCATATAAGCCCAATCACTTTGCCGTGTAGCCCGTTTGGCGGAGATCTCCGATGATTGCACTATAATCTGGTAGCTGGGTCCGGGGCAGAAGCGCAGCTTTGGGTGTGATTTTACGTTCATGACTACTGGTGCTTGTCCTCCGGAATCCGAGTATTGCACATCTGGGACCTGGAAGATCTGCGCCTGGCGTATGCCAGGCTGTAAGACAATCCGGTATCCATGCCCTGCGAGAGGGTAATTGTTTGCCACACTGGCTTTTAAGTTATTCAGTTAATATTTACATTAACCTGTAGGCTGCTGAATATCGAAAGGTATCGTATAAGCTGTTTGTATGTAAACCGATATTTTCAGTAATTTAGTCGTATAGGGATTCCCCTTATTATCTGCATAACTTTGAATGTTATAAGCCAATTCTGTTATACCTCAAAATGAATTTCGTACTTATCCTAAATTTGCAATTTTCTGTTTCGAAAAAATCCTCACTAACTCGTATTTCCCGCTGTTAAGTCTCTCTCGTAAGCATTCCGACTGCCTTTCGGCTGACGGAATTTAACCCGCAAGACCAGATTTAATTATTTTAAAATATAATGCGATTATGAAAATGACAAATATAACTGTATTTCTTTCAATGATGTTTTAAGGACATTATTGCGTTGCTGAAATAACTAAGGGCAACCAACTAGATTTAAAAATAATTCTTTTGTGATTGCACCTCAGAATCGATTAACTTCCAAGTCTTCGCCATATTGCAAATCCGCCGCCCTGTTCCAATTTTCATACAAAGTCGAACCTGAGAGGGAAATTAAAAGGGTAACGATAATTTTTCCATAAATTTATTTAGTAGCAACTATCGTAGTATTACCAAGCTTATGCCCAACTTTTGAAAAATGTACCAATCAGTGTAATTTTGACCGGTGTCGTATTAATAATCTACGGCCAAGTCTTGATAAATGTAATATCCACAAAAAAATCTTAATATATATTAATCTCCTGTCCGATATTTGTCAGCGATTGACACCTAAACCGCTTAACAGATTTCGTTCAAATTTGAACGCAATATGCGGTATGGTTCAACTTGAGAGATAAAATAGCTTAGATCTTTGAATATAGTCGCAATTTTATTTTATTACAAATTATTTGTCAACAATTCACAATTATCTGTTAACTCAAAGATATTCTAACAGAATCGATACTTTTCGAGTGGATTAGTAAGTAAATAATAGATGGCACTGCTATAGTAAACCGACAACCGTGTCATATAAGCTACAATTTAATAGCACGATTAATTATTAACCCTAGATGGCTATCCTTATTTTTCCTACACTAAGGTTATGCTTCGTCGAATCGACGACTCCAATTTTAAAATAAGTATAACTTTTATAGTATAAAAAAAAATTGTAAATATTTTTTTGACATCGTTTTATTTATATTTTTAACAACTTAAAATAAAAATATTATCTCAGTTTCTTTATTATAATGTACTTAAAAACTAAAAAATAATCAACAACCTTTTTTTATTTTTTTTTTTAAATGGTCGCATTTTCTTTGGCTAAATTGGGAAACAAAAATCACAAATCGTTGCATTATTTCAGTCGCATCATAATATTAAGACTTAAAACTAAAAAATGAAGTATAGTTTGATACAAAAAATTATTTTTTTATACAAGAGGCGCAAAGATCAATTTTGTGTTCTCCACAAAGGCTTTTTTCGCATGTTGTTTTAGTCATATGTGGCTTAAAGAAGCAAAAAAGGGCAATTTAAATTTAATCTGGAATGGTTTTAATCATTATTTATATTTTGTTTAACAAATAAGACGTTTGAGGCATTTTTCCCGAGTTAAAGAGAGAGGAGTAACTAGACTTAGCCTAGAAGAACTTAGTTTCTTAATTAATTCGCCCAAAATTGGATATTTTCACCGAAATCTTCAGTATTCCCATCAGATTCGTCCTCTTCAAGAAGGTTTTCAATCGAAATCTTGTCTAAGCCATTGCCTTTACTTATTTACTAGGCCAATTTGCTGCACAAGATTATATGAAACATTACCAAAAAGTCACACTAAAGTTATGCTTCGTCGTTTCGACGACGCGAATTTTCAGAAATCATACTTCCATTTAACTGTCGGACTTGTACTTTTGCATAATGCTGTATCTCAGCAAGGACTACAGCTGTACGAAAATCCAGAAAAAATAACCGAAAAATAAATGAAATAATCACTCATATGTGACAATGCGTCGGGTTAAGGGTTAAGTGCTAAATTGTTCTCAATTGGTGACCATGAAGGGCTCAAAGACGGTAAGGAGGAACAATAAGACTTAGCAGCGTGTCAACAGGCGGAAGCCCAGCTAGAAGGCTACGAAATCATGTTAGGGTGGGCGAGGCAGCGGCAGATCACCATGATTTTTTATTTGTTTATTTTCATAAAATAGTAGGCGAAGAGCTGTTATTCATTCTATATTGTATATTTAAAGTTGAGTACTGCCGTCCCTAAAATCCATAAAATGTATTTACGAATAAGACTTGGAAGAACAATACACGCATCTTGAACAGCTAAGAATTTCTGTCTGTAAATGAATATTTAAAAATTGTAATGATAAAAATTTGAGCTGTGCAAAACAGTCTTAGGCGACTTTAAGTGAAGTAAAGTTGTATTAACAATGCTGCGACCATGACAGTGCAATCTTTTGCGTAATGCAAGAAGAATACGAAACATTGCAAAAGAAAGGACTGAGAAGAACAAAAAATTGCTCTACTTCGTGCTTTTCAATCACAAGAAACGGCTCGATTGGCAGTGCAAAATCGTCGAGCGATCAACAGATCATTGGAACTACGCAATCATTTACATTTATTGCCTGGGTCACTAATGAATGAATGAATTTTTAATCTTTATGGAGGTGCAACTCACAATTGACATTAAATCTTCTATCGCAATATAATATAATATGAATTACTTTCATATTCATACAATTCTTACAGTTTTACATTTTTTACAGTTTTACATTTTTTAACGACCGTTTGTATGGCAGCTATTTGATATAGTCGTCCGATTCTTATGAAATTTACAACAAAATTCTAAAAAAAAATATGAAATACTAGTATCTAAAAGTTTAAGAAATTATGTTGAAAACTGATAAAGCTATAATTTTTTTTCTAAAAATTTCACGACCGTTCCTATGGTAGCTATATGATATAGTAGCCCGATTTTTATAAAATTTAATCAGAAAATTTGGAATATTATATATAGCTTATAACCGAGAGTTGACCAAGATATATAAAAAAACAGAGAAGTTATAATATTTTTTTCAGAAAATTTTACGAATCGTTTTAACGGCAGCTATATGATATAGTTGACTGATCCGGCTTGTTCCGGCATATATACGAGTAAGAAAATAAAGAAGACTGTCTACAAAGTTTTATTTAGATAGCTTTGAAACTGAGGGACAAGTTTGCGTAAAAACGGACAGTTGGACATGGCTAGATTGGCTGTTGATGCTGATTAAGAATATATATACTTTGTAGGGTCGGAGATGACTCCTTCACTGCGTTGCCCATTTTTTACTGAAATTATAATACCCTTCAAGGGTATAAATATATATGATTACTGTAGGTGCTATAGTAGCCCTAAGCAAAAGGTCAAAGGAATGTTGAAAAAGAAGAAAAAGAAGAGAAAGATTGTCTTGCGAGTGATCCCGAACAAAAGACACGATAACTGTGCTGTGGTCTTAAATATTTTTTTTTCTGTATTTTGAACAAAGAACAAAGCTTTAGATTGGGATGAGACAACGTTCGGCGGTTCTGCTAGTGCTATATATATATATCATCTCATGCTATATATTAAACCTCAAAAACAATAAAATAGTTTTTATTTTTAATA
Source organism: Drosophila watanabei (assembly GCA_008042575.1). NCBI lineage: Eukaryota > Metazoa > Arthropoda > Insecta > Diptera > Drosophilidae > Drosophila > Drosophila watanabei. Next base: position 13,144 of record VNJS01008415.1, read on the forward strand.
TGAACATCAAATATCAGGGTGCGAGATCGGTTAAACAGGGTCAAAAGTATTTACACAACGACCATTCCCAACCTCTTTTAGTTGTTATTCTTGTTGTCGTTGATCAATTTCAAGATCAGAAGCAACACCAAAAGGAATGAGAAAGATATCGGTAGATATAGGTCGACCTATTCAAATGCCAATATCTGCGAATCAAGAGGCAATATTTTAATGCAACTAATTTTAAACTGTTGTACACAGATGCCTCTTAAAAATTATTATGAGTTTTTTCCCAAATGACTTGCATTTTTTTTTAATTTGATGTAGATTCGCACGGGGCATCGCGCACGGGACATTTTTTATCAGCATACTTTGCACGTTGTTTTTTACTATTAAACTAAATTAGAAGAGCATATATTCGTTCTATTTTGACTATTTGCACTCTTCTAGTGATATTAGAAAACAGAAGTCAAAGCATAAAGCTTCGTTTTAGAAATTATCTTAAAAAGAAAACAGGTCTATTTTTATGACGTTTTTTGTTAAAATAATGAAAAATCTCGTTTTCGCGAATATGCTTTCAAATATTTCGAAATTTGTTTTAGAATATGGCAAAGCCTTTCAAATTGAATCAATTGAACCACATCCCAATGTTACAAAATTGAAAAAAACCATTTTAGAGAAGTTTTAGTTTTTTGGCCGCGGTGGACCTTTCTGTGGAATTGCTCATATATATATTATATATTATATATTATATATTATATATTATATATTTATGTATATATATAAATTTAACAAATATATCGAAGCAACATGAACATTAAATAATTTGTGTATGAACATTACACTGTGGCGGTGCGATGGTTCATCAAGGACGGCAGGCGCAGTCTGTCGATGTATGAAGGAAGGCGACGATGTGGATCCCAAATTAGACCCCGTAGAGCAAACAAAAGGAATTGCTTCTGTACCGATTATATAAGGTCATCAAGAATAGGACGAAGAAGATAAATTTAAAGTAGTTTTGTGGAGTAGGGATAATCAAACTCCTTGGGCCAGCGCTTAACAAAGGCAAAAACTCCTTTAGCTTTACCAACGATTACGCCAAGATGATCAGAGAAGTTAAAGTTATGGGTAAACAAAATTCCAAGATCTGATACAGAATAGACGCGTTCGACATCACTCGTCCCTATAAAATAATTAGAGAAGAAACATTTATTCCTATAAAACGACATCAATGTACATTTAGAGTTATTTAGAAACAATGAATTTTTTTTTTGATTAAATGTCAATGAAAGGGAACAAATTAATATGACATTTTGTAGCCAATTTAGTAAACTTATTAATACATAAAACAGATTTTAATGTGAAATTTTGGCGATATTTAAAAAAAATTTGGAGAAATGAGCAAAATTGGATGATCACACAATTGGCACAAATTCATTAAAACGGTTATTATAGAAAAATGAACAACATTTTCAGGATACAAATTGCACTGAATTAGTAATAAGTATTTTAATTACTATTTTGAAAAACTTTTGATGCTCTTACTCTTCACCAATTTCGGGCAATATCCCTGTAGGATGAAGTACAAGGCTTCTTCAGCCTTTTTTTTTAAATCATCAAACATTTTTTTTTGGCAAAGAGTCACTTGTACATAATTAAAAAGGTTCTTGATTGAGTTTAGGTCTGTTCTATGTCCTAGCCAAATAATAGTTTCAAGTTTTTGTTTTGTCTAAAACCGCTTCTTTAAGTTCCTTGACGAATGGTTTGAATCTGTATCCTTCATAAAGGTCCACATTACAGGAATGTTATCTGGGCCCATAATGTTCTTAAATATACTTTAATATTGAAATTGATCCATATCACCATATACTCGATCGCTCCTGACCGAACAATGCATAGTAAGTGCACCCCTATGCATTATTTTGCCTACTTCATGCTTTACAGATTTTGTAGTGTATCTCGAAATGAGGGCCTGGCCTTTCTGACGACCCAAAAATGTTTTTCTATTGGGTCCCATCCTATTTGTTTTGGTTTTATCACTTTAAACACGTTTATCCCAAAATAAAGCGTATTTGACCTTATGGGCCTGTGCAAAGCCCAAACGCTTTTTAATATTTGCCTTTGTTTGTTGTTTCCTTCTGTTCGTGCGTCTGATAAGGTCAAGCTTCATTTAGTCTTGTTGCATCAAGTTTTCTTGATAGTTTACCATCTGATTTATCAAAGATTTTAATTATAATTTCAAGAGCAGACCTAAAAGGGTCACATTTGCTTTTTCGAACTATAGTCCTCTTGAAGCTATAAGCCGTTTTTCGAGACCTTTGATTTCGAATCTTCTGTTGGGTCAAATACAAAAGACATTTATTGACTAACGCTAGTGCATTGTATGAAATTTTTCGAAATCCATCTATTTACGAATAATACTAAGTTCTTCCCCAATACATTTTTTCAATCCCATTCAAGCTTAAATGTACTAAAAATATCATACATTAAATTACAAATTGGATTAAATTTAAGATTCGATTTTTTTGTTTTTTTTTTTTTATATTTGCTTATTTATCACAATTACAAATTCACTAACAAATGACAGAGTGACAGGTCAAGGGCCCGCGATTGTGCGGTACGGCCGCAAAGCATTGCTTCGCACAACGGTAAGCAGCACAGCCAGTCTGTTCCTTTCTCGATCTCTCCAGTGCCCTGAGGGAGCTAATCAGTTTCGCAGCGAACTCTGTCGCCGCCTCCCATGTCCTCGGGTACGCCAGCATCAGCGGCACCAACGTTTCCACACTGATGGCTGCACCTGCTACCGCCTCCAGCTCGTCCCTCTCTTCGTCGAACCAACGACAGTCGAAGATGACGTGGCCGGCATCCTCGTTTATCCTATATCCACATTCCGGGCAGCTTTCCTCGGTGTCATGGCCGAACCTCTTGAGGTAGCTTCGGAAGCATCCTTGCCCGCGCAGCACCTGGGTCAGGTAGAAATGTACCTGCCCGTGCTTCCGCTAAATCCAAGCCTCGATGTGCGTCCATCGTCCTTTAGACGAGGCATCCCACCGGGCCTCCCAGCTTCTGTAGCTGCTTCTCCTGGCCCCGCTTTTCAGCTCGGCCTTCGCGACTGCATCGGTTCCCTGCTGAATGTCCGCCTTTTCGCGGATCAGCTCCCTCAGAGGAACTAGACCGGCTAGCACCAGCACTGGGTCGTCCGAAATAGTTCGGAAGGCGCTCGCCACTCGTATGGCACAGAGTCTATACGTGGACTCGATTGCCCGCATATACGACTTGTTTTCAGCCACCTCAGCCCACAATGGCGCAATTGGGAGGTAATGGCGCTGGTCAGCAGCCTCTTTGTATTCTGCTTGGGTCCCCTGGTGTTTAGCAGTATCCGAGAAAGTGCTCCTACAGTCCCACTGGCCTTCTTTTGGGTGTACTGGAGGTGCTCCTTAACGGATAGCCTTGTATCGAGGAGGACTCCCTGGTATTTGATGGCCCACTGGGATTTTATCGCCGTTCCTCCGACCAATTATGCTAATTATGTGACCACCTAAAAACGTCGTTCCTTGAACAAAATAGAAAACTTAAAGAAAACCGAAAAATATAATGGGACAACTAATAGTACATCCTATAGTTTATTAGTCCAGTATACAGGTACAGTAAGTTTCTTTTTTTTTTTCTTTCGGGAAATAAATATATATATATAAATAATAAATATATATATATATATATATATATATATATATATATATATATGGGAACCTCCAAGCGACAGGTTGACTACTAATGTCTTCTTCTTCGTTAGACTAGTCTAGCGTCACTTCCTGGGCACAATGATTTCGAAACCTACATCCTTCTTTACCTCGCCTACCTTCAGGGTATAAGCATCCTAGACCCCGGAATGGCATCTTGTGAGGTGCAGAAATACACTACCCATTCCCTAAGCCATCTTTCCTTATCTAGGATAAGGTATGTCTTCCGCCTCCTTGTTTATTTGAAAGCTGCACTTTGGCCTTCCTCCTTGGGCAAAGGGATCGCAAGGGGCAGAATTCTCCAGTCCGTGGTAGGGATGTCAGCATTCTGAAGCTGCAGCAGGAGTTTTACCCCATTCAGGCTCCCAGCACCCTCAAAAGTGGGCATGGGAGCTTCGGGATCTTCCCAGCCGCGCATGCACCGTCTTCCACCGCGACTCAGTCATCTTGCCGTTTTCATCGCTTCTGCCAATGAGTAATACGATCAAATGCCGTTTGGTCACCTCACTAACTTTAGAGAGCCTAATATTGGGCTTCTTCGCTTAATGGGGAGGGCCTGCTTCCCTAGGCCCGCATTGCTGCTTGCTCCCCGGTGCGTCCTTATTGGCGCTCTCGCCCATAGAGTTACCTCTAAACAAAATAAATTATAACATAACACAAATTTCAACATATTTTCAGTTACTTCAAAATGTGAGCTTTATTAATTCTTATATATTTTTTATTTTAATTAAAAATAGGCCGTCTATATAATATAGCAGCCACAGGAGACCATAGGTGAGACCACTGGAAATAAATCTGCTTGCAATCTGGCACCCCTTTCATGTAAATAAATAAATTAAATAAGCACCAGCCGCCATTATTTTGCTACTAAACAAATAATACAACAGCTAAAAACAAAATCAAACAATTCCGCCCAATCAAAAAAAAAAAAAAAAATGCGATCTAAATAACACATATACTTGTTTCTTTCAAGGTTTCTAATGAAGTGTCTGATTACGAAAATTACATTAAATTATTATAAGGCCAAAGCAACATCGGCGTTTGTTGATTATTGCCCAGTGCTTGGCTTGTAAAAAAAAATAATGTAAAAGTTCATTTAACTAAAGATTACATATATACATATACAACCAAAAATGCATCTTACTTCAAAAAATGAAACTTGAGTACTCACTTATGTATTTCTGGAGAATCATAGGACAGCAGTCGTACCAAAGGTGGTATTCCGCCTAGCGATCTTGTACGTTGCTTATTGGGGTCATCCATATAACATAAATGTTGTAAATATGCTGCTGCATTTGCCTTAATCGCATTGTTCGGATTACTTAAAAAGCTTATTACTTCCGAAAGATTGGGATCACGCCACCTCATAGGTGAACAAAGATCATTTTCTGATCCCCCAATAAAGTCCTCTTTTTCTCCCAATGTTTGAGGTGCAGTACTTAATGCACCCATGGCAAACTTTGGTAATTTAAATTCTGAAACTGGACCTTCGAACGTTCGACATTGGACATCTTGAACTGCATCGGAAAGATTAAGGCTATCATCATAAGGCCTTCCAGGAAATGGTTTTTTGTTTGTGCTTGTGCTTTGAATTCCTGTGTAATTAGTTTCCGAAGTATAACAGTATGGAACAACGGATTCATCTGTGTACTGAGACTCTATACCACAAGGTATACCACCAAGGCTATACTCTGGCGTTTCTTCGTATTGAGCAGCTTTTGCATATCTTACTGTTGAAGTCAATGCATGATCTTCATTTCCCGGAATGGTAACTTCTGATGTAGATGTTTCAATTTTATTTTGAGGCCCGAGCACTGAACAATGTGGGGATATATGCGAAATCGTACCGATCCCTGACGTTTTCGTAATATATATAGGTGTGTTTGAATATCCCGATGCCGTAAATTGTTCAAAGTTTTGAAAAGAAGCATACTGTGTTTGTATGTTTCCTGATTCGGGGGCCAAAGTAGGATCCATATTCAACCTTTGTTCAGGACTGATAAAAAATCTACAAAGTAAAGAGATAAACATTTTAATTTAAAGTAATTCCGTAAAGCAATTTAATAACACTAGGTAAAGAAAAATAGGAGACACGACTATACATAAATAATATAATCCGACAAAATGAAAAATTTTTCAGAACCAAGAGCCGGAATACACTTTTTTGAATATTTTAAATGTTATAAACTCTAATCCGGCCTCAATAAAATGCTATACGTATGAACTTCTATTAAAAGTACAAAAAAAAAAAAAACGGTTTTTGGGCAACGGTTTGCGGTACTGCAACGTCAAAACGGGTTTGTTTTTTAGAGCAATCGCTACTGCATCCTAAAGTTCTCGCCTTCCAAAATTATTATAATATAATTTAAAATTTGAATAAATCTCTAAATTACCAGGAGATATTATCTTTTGAATTTAAATAGATTTTCAACATATATTTGTAGTTTAACAATATATAAGCAAAAAGATCGATATAAATTCAAAAGCCGATAACTTGGTAACCAATAACGATTTTTCACTGATTCTGGAGTGCAAGAAAAGAACTTTAGGAGGGGATATACAAGTTATACAACTCAAGATCCCAGCCGCCTTACCCAAGTCAAAAACAATTCCTTTATAAACAACTCCTAACTGGGAACCTCATACTCAGCGTTCGCACAGAAATCCAACAAACTTTCCCCGCTCCTGGAGGAGTTTATCATTTAGATTGAATTACGCCGCAATTCCTCTAACATAAACTAAACTGGGCTTGGTTCTGAAATTACAGTAAACACAAACATTCGGCCATCACCCGGCTTCCTAAAATAATCTGCATCAGTTTAAAATAATTTCACAATCGAACAAAGAATTTCATCACCCAATTTTCCGAATTTCTTGAGTATAGCTCTTGTCCAAACTCGTAAGAAGTTCCATGCTTCTCTTAAACCAAGGTTTGCTTATCAACAGTCTGTTTTTGGGATATAACCAGATTAGTTATATCGACATTACGGAAAAGTTGTAACTTAGTGAATAAAAATAAAATATTATATTTTTTTTTTTAATAATTCACAACCAACCTATTCATGGCCAAAATTTGCAATCAGCCGATCTAGCCATGTCCGTCTGTCCGATTATACGCAAACTAGTCCCTCAGTTTCGAAGCTATCTAAATGAAACTTTGTAGATAGTCTTCTATATATAAGTCGGAACGGGCCAGATCGGACTACTATATCATATAGCTGCCATAGAAACGGACAGGAAATTTAAAAAAAATATTTATATAACATTGTCAGTTTTCAACTTAACTTCTACTTTGATTCAAACATTATACAATATTTTACAATTTCGTTTTTAATTTCATAAGAATCGGATGACTTTATTATATAGCTACCATACATACGATAGGTAAATGTGAAAAAAATTAAATTTTACTTTACATGTAGGAAATGTAAAACTAGAAAAAATAAAATGAAAATGAAAGTAATTCATATTATATAGATAGGAATAGATTATAATTCATTCAATTGTAATCAGCAAGGGTATACAAACTTTTTATATAGGTAAAAATTATGTCTTAAGGGTATCATCCCATGTGACGGCCTGTTTTTGAGGGGTTTTTTAGAATTTTTTTCTATGTCCAGTGAAGAAATAGAGCCTTAAGTTTTTTATCACTTATAAACATATTTCGACATTATGAATATAAATTTTGAGTTACAGCCTTCTGAACACCCCCGCCTTAAAAAAATTGTACTCTTAGTATCTTCACGATTCCGTCCGTTTGGGTTATCGGAAATCAAAAAACTAAACGGCTTTTAATCTGTAAGCCAAAATGCACGGTATGAACTACAATCAAATAAATATACCAAAAACTGAATTTTTGACAGACATTTGAAAAAATTTTTAATTTTTTGCCGTTTTTTTTTTTTTTTTACTTTTTTGCTAAAAATATATATAAGCTGTTATATTTTTTAATGATCGTAGTGCATTCCATGCATTTACGTGTTCTTAACATTCCCTAAAAATTTCAAGTCATTCGGTCCAGCCGTTTCTGAGTTAGGATGGAGATCAGTTTGAAAAACACAGTTGTTAGAAAAACGCAAAAGATATAATCATTCCAAGAGTAAGCTGCACTGAAGGGCATTCCTTCACAGCGCTATAATTTTCTAATGGCATCGAATATCAAAAAATCTTTTTAACCGCATGTTCTTCATAAATTATAAATAATATTAATTGAAAAACAAATTTTTCGTTTTTTTTTTTCGTCACATTGGATAACCCCTTAAATGATGACAAAGTTTGTTATAAATAATATACAAAATGCGGCCTTATGGAGTATTTGCTGCAGTGATACCAGCATTGAGAATTTCAGAAGGCGTGACTGCTACCACCGGCAGGCACGGATAGGAGCAATCCTCTCTGCGTGTCGTCAGCGGTCACACCTCTAGCATGACGGGAGCACGTCAGGCTAGTTGTGGTTTTACTACCGTTGTAACGACTCAGAGTAAGCTATGCCGCTCGGGGGCCGTCGTCGATACAGCCTCGGACCTGGAGAGCGAAGGTGCACTACAAAGCTGAAGTTTTTTTTTTAAAAATATCAAAATGTTCACACATTTTAACAACTACTTGAACATTAGTTATGTTGATATTTAAGAGTCGCAGGCTTTGTTCATTTTGGGTCAAAATCATATTCAAATCTCTCCATAATTGATTTAAGCATATAATAGTGTGAGTTCCACCGTGTTGGGCATTGGCTTTTCAATGAAGTGGTCAGGAGGTGTTGCAAATTTGTTTTTTAAAGTATTTAACAACTTTTTTTGCATAAGTCCAACACTTCTCCGAGCTCTGTGGTAGCAGAAAACAAGTTTTCCAAAACATTGTTAAACAAATGGCTGCTGCAGTTTAATCGAGTATTGTTTCCCAAGGCTAATAAAATATTGGTTCCTCTATCAGTTATAACCTTAATTTTTTCAATATTTGTAATGTCAAATTCGTTAAACAAACTTTTTAGTTGACTTTTCGAAATCCATTGACTTCATTCCCAAAACGAGATCATAAAATTTAAAATCCTTTTGGTATTAGAATGTTACTCCTAATAACTAATACGCGTTACCCTTGCTCACGATCTTATTTATTTTGGCCTTGAACTCCTCGTTCTTTTCATTAGCGCATTTGGAGACTTTCTGAGAAGTGGTAGTGGGATCTGGTAGCATGTCTTTAACGTCGACATGCTCTCCCTAGGTTGCGCCGATTTTAATAAAGAACTTTACTAGTTTAAAACAAGAAAGAAAGCTAACTTCGGCACTCCGAAGTTTGTATACCCTTGCAGATTTCAAATGCATTATTTATAATCTAACCCTATCTTTTTTAAAATGAATAACTTTCAACATAATTTTATATTACAGTTTTACCTTTTTTACATTTTTTACATGTAAAGTAAAATGTAATTTACGTCCACATTTACCGATCGTTTGTATGGCAGCTATATGATATAGTCGTCCGATTTTTATGAAATTTAAAACAAAATTCTAAAATAATATATAATGCTTGTATCCCAAAGTAGAAAAAGTTGTGTTGAAAACTGACAAAGTTATAATTTTTGTTCTGAAAATATCGCGACCGTTCCTATGGCAGCTATATGATATAGTAGTCCGATCTTTATAAAATTAAATCTAACAAGAAAGGAAGCTATCTTCGGCACGCCGAAGTTGGTATACCCTTGCAGATTCCAATTGTATAAATTATAATCTATCCCAATATAATATAATATGAACTACTTTCATATACATACAATTTTTACAGTTTTACATTTTTTACAGTTTTACATTTTTTAACGACCGTTTGTATGGCAGCTATTTGATATAGTCGTCCGATTCTTATGAAATTTACAACAAAATTCTGAAAAAATATGAAATACTAGTATCTAAAAGTTTAAGAAATTATGTTGAAAACTGATAAAGCTATAATTTTTTTTCTAAAAATTT
>VNJS01008420.1:0-13997 GCA_008042575.1 Drosophila watanabei
TTTCATTCAGATAGCTTCAAAACTGAGGGACTAGTTTGCGTAGAAACGGACGGACAGACGGACATGGCTAAATCGACTCGGCTGTTGATGCTGATCAAGAATATATATACTTTATAGGGTCGGAGATGACTCCTCCACTGCGTTGCAAACTTCTGACTGAAATTATAATACCCTGCAAGGGTATAACAAAACGAAGCAAATCAGAAAACCTTGCCTTAAATTTAAGGAAAAAAGAAAAATTAACCTTAAAAAACGTTATTTAGGGTGGCTTCCCTTGTTTTAATGGTGTCTTGCCTTCAATTCAAGGAAGTCCTTTCTTAATACTAGAACAATTTTCTTAGATTAAGGGCGATTTTTTTTACGGCGATTTTTCTTAAATCTAGAAATATTTTTTTATGAGTGTATAGTACATATAATAGTTTTAATTTTTTTTGTATTATTTTTTGGTTCTTGGTCCTGCGCATATGGAAAATTTGCGTCATACGGTCGAAGTCTGCACCCTTCAATGTAAAAGTATAATTTATTATAAGTAAATTATTATTTAAAAATATACACAGAAATATATGTATGTATATTACCTCTAATGGCTGATGTTATAAACATTCCTCGAAAGCAACTACTCTTCTTGAAAATAAGTAACAGGAAGATCGTTGCCGGCTTAACTACAAGAAATGTATTCTGCAACAATATTAGTATTATAACTATTTTAAACTCACGACTGCAATATTCGCCGGTTAAAATTGAAAGCAAAGCGTCGTGTAGCGACAAGCTACATTTCAAAAGTTGCTGTTCATAAGAAGAAAACAACAACTAAAACGAGATGACGACAACGTCGCGACGTTTGCCAAAAGGGAAAAAGAGGTGATACTAGAAAACTTCTGTGTCATCCATTCGCTATTTGCCTCTCGCTCATATGCAGCACAACTAAGAAATGACCAAACAAGGAAGGAGGAGAACCGTTGCGGGTTTATAGAAATTTCGTTAGCGCCAAGAATTTTTTCGAGATCTGCCTGATAATGTCCGTTCTCGTCCTTCTTCTCGGCCGTTTTATCGTCCATTTTTGGGTCAGGTTTTGATAATTAGGCAAACCTATTGCGGTAAATTTGCCATTTTCCCGCTCACTGTACGTTCCAGTGTCCGTTGGCGAGACTATTTAGGCCTTTTCACGAGGGACGCCAGAGTTTCAATTGTCCTTCATTTAAGCGCTTGTTTTTTAGCATTAACCGAACCTTATGCTGAATTTCAGATTCTTTGTCCGTATTTAATATCTTTAGCGGGCATTTGTAGGATCCATCCGCTTCTTTGTCCACAGGGTAATTGCTTCACTTCAGTATCACATACAAAAATAAAGTTTACCGTACAAAAAATTAAATAAATAACTTTCGCGTCAACTGAATCTATACAGCTTTCTGAAAGGACTCCAAATAAAAGGACCTTCATTCGTTGAGTTTTTTACATTATCTGTGGTCTCCCACTAAGGGACTCATTTAGGAGGCGGGAGACAATCCTGAGTGGTCTTTTCATGTGGCGCGCACTTAGATTATATGCATTCAGCGTGGCAACTGTTAACTGTTCGTATTATACATATTAAGTTAGGACTCTCGGTTCATTTACACATTTATGAACGGAGCCCTAATATATTTTATGTTTAAATATACGTGTTCATCTGGACACTGTTGGAAATATATGGCAACGATTCCGATGATCCTACGAGCAACTGCATATCGTTAGGTATCGACAAGATCTGAGTTGATTCATTTTGTAATTCCGAAGCGAGTGAACGCGTTTCTTAGTTGTTATTCTTAAACTCTAAAGTAAAGCACTCACATTTCCCATAGGTTTTGGACCCAGAGTGTATTTTTTGCGCGAAAAGAATGCAAAGAGTTTTTGGCGGTCGTGTTTGCTAATCGCGGTAAAAAGTGAACTTATCCCTGCGTAGAAAGTTCTGGACTTGAGGCTGAGTTAGCGGCTTCACGACTAAACACGGGAAAAATTAATCCGAGTATGAATAATATATACGCACATCTGTGGGCAGTGGTCTGCCGTCGTTTGGTAAAAAACGAAAATGACAGTGAAGAAGTTAAGCCTGCATTTGATATACAAGATGAGAAAGCTCTTGCGAGCATTATGTTCCACATAAAACCGTTCCAAATAAATCATGTAAAACATTGTGTTGGTGCAGCAAAAGCCTGGGATAAGCCACTAGGAATTCGATTTAGCCGATCTGGCACTGAATAATTAATATCAAACTAAATAAACAAGTTATGTTTTTCTAACTATTTTTATAATTTAGTATGTAAATTAAGAAAAATTTTAAGATACTTATTTTTATATTAAAAAATTTGTTTATTTAAAATCAAATGATTTCATTTTTAATTTTTCTTTTATTTTTTTGACAAATTTTAAGCTCTGTATTTTATTGTAACAAAATTGGAAAATCAAATTTAATGTTAGAAAAAGCCATTACAATCCTTGGTTGCTCATTTCGGGGATGCTTTCCAAAAGCTGAATCACCTCGTCAACCAAAGCAATATACTTTTTTGAGAACGCGGAAGTACATTTTGACATCGATGATATTAGCGGGTCTGATGTCAGTAAACGTGAATACATAAGGTTTTCCATCGTATTTATTCTGGACGTTTTTGGAGTGTGATTCAAGCGATAGTTGCGCATATCTTTATTTCGCGCTTCCTCGGACATCAAGCCGATTGGAAGGGAAACATTCTTCTTTATGTCTGCTCCATGAAATAACATTTTGTGAATGGATAAAGGCATATAAAAGGGTATTCCTTCACAAATATTGAAGCTGCATCTCATGTGTATTGTCGAAAAGCTTCAACATTAACATTGTACCCTCATGCCATAGTGCGTAAAATAACTCTAAATCTTTTAACCCTAGATGGCTATGCTTCGTCGATTCGACGACGCATAGTCACATATGAGTGATTACTTCTTTTATTTTTTGGTTATTTTTTCTCGATTTTCGTACAGCTGTAGTTCTTGCTGAGATACAGCATTATGCAAAAGTACAAGTCCGACAGTTAAATGGAAGTATGATTTCTGAAAATTTGCGTCGTCGAAACGACGAAGCATAACTTTAGTGTGACTTTTTGGTAATGTTTCATATATTCTTGTGCAGAATCTGGGCCTAGTAAATAAGTAAAGGCAATGGCTTAGACAAGATTTCGATTGAAAACCTTCTTGAAGAGGAGGAATTTGATGGGAATACTGAAGATTTCGGTGAAAATATCCAATTTTGGGCGAAATAATTAAGAAACTAAGTTATTCTAGGCTAAGTCTTAGTTACTCTTCTCTCTTTAACTCGGGAAAATGCCTCAAACGCCTTATTTGTTAAACAAAATATAAATAATGATTAGAACCATTCCAGATTGAACTTAAAGGGCCCTTTTTGCTTCTTTAAGCCACATATGACTAAAACAACATGCGAAAAAAGCCTTTGTGGAGAACACAAAAATGATCTTTGCGTCTCTTGTATAAAAAAATAATTTTTTGTATCAAACTATACTTCATTTTTTAGTTTAAAGTCTTAATATTATGATGCGACTGAAATAATGCAACGATTTGTGATTTTTGTTTCATAATTTAGCCAAAGAAAATGCGACCATNTCTTCTTTATGTCTGCTTCATGAAATAACAATTTGTGAATGGATAAAGGCATATAAAAGGGTATTCCTTCACAAATATTGAAGCTGCATCCCATGTGTATTGTCGAAAAGCTTCAACATTAACACTGTACCCTCATGCCATAGTGTAGGAAAAATAAGGGTAGCCATCTAGGGTTAATAACCCCTGTAATTGTAGACGTCAAATCGGGATCTTCGATTAGTGTTCTTGCTGTATTTTCATAATTCGTGTTCCTCGAACCAACCATGGGAATATCAACTAAAATACCCATTTGTTTTCAGAGTGCAGTTTGCATTTCTGCCTTTCTTTGCGCAACTATTTCTTTATCTTCTCCGCGAACCTGCCACTTTTTAATTGGAAGTCGATACGATATATGGATGATGCACTGGAAACATCTGATCCATGCATGGAGAGTTGATAGCTCATACTTGTATAAACATTCTTTTGGTGGTTTGGTTAAAATATGTTTTAAATTGTTAAATATGGAAGGAGTGGCACCACAAATTCCACAGACCTGCACAAAAGTTTCCGCAATTGAGTTGAAGATCTTCCCATCAATCATTGTTATGTGAAATTCATTAACTATTTTAAAATGTTGAAACGTTGAAGGAAGAATTTGTTCTATTTTCTATTGTATATTTTTAGCTTCTTTACGAACTAAGTCAGCAGTTTCTTTTTCAAAGCTTATTTTTACTGGCCTACAAAATCTAGTTGAAGAAGAACGTTCATTTGGCCAAATTACTGCATTATTTATGTCCAGTATTTGCAGTGGAACCATACAAATTGAAAATGTGCTTTCATCAATCATTTCAATTTAAGGATCACTAAAGCTCTGGCGGTAAGTCGAATGGCCACTACTCCCATCGCAGCCCCATTTACAAATGGCTTTTAATGGACCACTGATTTTGGAATCTTCTATTCCTTTAAAAGCTGCTGGATATCCTTCAATTATACGAGCAACGGTGTGGTCAACCAAAGACTGCAAGCTGACTTCCGCTGAAGTTTCCGAAATGTTTATGTCCTCAGGATAAGTCGCCTTTTTAGCCTTTAGCACAACATCATAACAAGGAAACATTTTTTACCTATGATTTTTCACAAGTTTTTAAACTAGCTGGTACGAATTTTTTGTAAAGTCTCCATCTACCATAAGGACTAAGGCTTCTTCTGGACTAATATTTCTAGCACTTTCAACTTTTGCGCTCTTAGTAATTTTTGTGGGACTTTCTTTTCCGTAATTTTGCTAGAAAATTGGACAAATTTTTTATTTATTTGCTTGTATTCTTCATCGCTAATATTGTTTTTATTAATGAGGAATGAAAAAACATGGCTTTGAATTGCCTCAAGTTTGTTTTTGAGCACAGTTTTCTTGTGCCATATTGCAAAAAGCGTGCTTCTTAAAAGTGGCATTGTACCTATAAAATATAATAAGCTATAGGGTAGCAGCTGGTAGCACCTTATTTTGTTTCACAAAAGCTAATTCTATAAACACAGATAGATTGTTGGCAGGAGATCGTAGAGGTCACAAGTTCTATTCCACTAAAGTCTGAGGTATGCAAGTAATGCTACTGTAAATGAAATGTTAACTTTTACATCGATTTACCACGAATACAAACACAGGACACACACATGTTTTTTTTTTTTTTTATTAAATACATGCCAACTTTGACTTAGGTTAACACTTATTTCAGAAAAAATCGCAAAACTTTAACTTTTACAAAGCAGAAGCAAACGCCTAAAAAGTTCGGCAAAATATATGCGTGACTATCGATTAGAAAAATATAGTAGCATCAAAATAAATATTGTTAGTTATCAAAATAAATAAAAATATTAATTAAATTTTAACCTTTAATTTTATATTTTTTTTTGCCTGCCAGATTGGCTCAATCGACCACTGTGCGGCGCGGCGTGTGTTTCTACTACGACAATTGCTTCGCATGAAAAAGGCAGAAGAAGAAAATATTGGATCGCAAATAAATTAGTTTTCTGATATTCTGGAGAAACTGAACAAAACTGACGTTACCCAAAGAAGTAACAGTTATTTTGTTGCTGTCTGGTCTAAGTGACGGCTATGAAAATTTTGTTGTTGCTGTCGAGACGCGCGACAGATTGGAAGAAGGCGAGAGACGAAAGGACGACGAAACGGTTAGTGAGAAAAAGACAGAAACGTTCGCGTCGCGAATTGAAAAAATTGCGGTAAATACTGAATGGAAGAACAAAGGAAAAAAAACAAAAACAAGAGAGCGTATTGGATATGCGGTCGTCAAGGGCATATTGCTGTGAATTGTCGTGAAAAAGGAATAGCCGAAAGGAAAGAAGGAGAAAAGAAGGACCGAGTTCGGAGAGCGTCGAGAGAGTGTTTGGTGCTTGGATAGTGGCGCCACGACGCATTTGTGCTGCGATCGATTTAGCTTTACAGCCATAAAGGAACACAAAAAAAAAAAAAAATGTTGGCCGGCAGTAATAGCATCATGGCGGAAGGTTGTGGATATGTTCGCATACAGTGGAAGAAAAGTACGATCGATCTCGTGGATGTACTTAATGTAAAAGACTAGCAGTGTAATTTTTTATCCGTATCGACAGCGGTTGAAAATGGATTTCGTGCAAAGTTTTCTGGAAATAGAGCCCAAATCATAATAAAAAATGGAAATGTATGTTTTGCTGCAGAAGCAAAAGCGTTTTCGAAAAGTTCACTGAGTTCAAAGCCGTGGTGGAGAAACAAACCGGAGAAATGCTTGAAAAGTACTTGAGCGGAGTGTTTACGCAGTTCCTGGTAAGCAATGAAATCAAGAGAGAGCTTACTGTACCGTATACATCTCAACAAAACGGTGTGGCAGAGGAAAATGACAAATGATTCGAAGGATGGTTCGGACAGAAACCGAGTGGTATTCAAGGTATTCGAAGTTAAAGCGATCGGTTTGGACAAGAAACATTTTCGTAAATTACAACCAAAGGGAATTGAGTATATTTTTGTAGGGTACAAAGTAGCGGAAAACTCACAAAGTCACATATTGTAGTAATATGGGAGACCAAAACTGATTAAACTGGTCGACGTGGAAGACCTCGAAAGAAGTATTAAACTGTCAATGTCATAAAAAAACGTGATGTTGAGGTTCCAGCAAGTTTAAACGATGCATTGAGTTCCAAATATGCAGAGGACTGGAATAATTCTATAGAACAGGAAATTGAGAGTTTGCAAGAAAGGAAAACTTGGACACTCGTCGATCTACCTGATCTACGCGGTCAAGCGAGATAAACGTGGCAATGTGGAACGTCTGAAGTCAAGGCTTTTCGCAATGGGCTGTGGTCAAAAATATGGCATCAACTGCTCTGAGACGTTTTCACAGGTGGCCAGATATTCATCAATAAGGCGGATGATTGCTGTAGCAGTTGAACGTGGTATGTTTATGCACCAGCTTGAAGTTTCGTCTGCTTATCTCAACAGTGAACTCTATGACGTGATGTATATGAGACAACCTGAGGGGTTTACTGACGAAAAGCATCCATGAAAGGTCCTTAAGCTGCACAAATCGCTTTACGGTCCAAAACAAAGTGGCCGGGAGTGGAACAGCAACCTGGACGACGTCATCCTAAAGTTGGGGTTTTCAGGATGTCCGAACGAACCCTGCATCTACAAACGGGGTCAAGGTGACCGAACGAGCTTCATCATAGACTACGTGGATGACATCATAGTGGCGAGCGACTCAAAAGCTGATCTGGGAGAGAACAAGTAACTTATATCGAAGAGGTACGGTGTTGTAGATGACGGTATCCTGAAACATTTCCTAGGAATGGAAACTGAGCGCGATTACGAAGTTGGTAGTGTTTGAGTGGGTCATAAGCAGTATATAGAGGCCTTATTGGAATCCATCCAATCTACCCCTTGAAGCTGGCTACCAAGTTCGAGTATCAACAGAAAACATGATGGCAGGTGTGTTAACTAAGAATTTAAGTAAAGTTAAGCACGTGATTTATATTAACATGACGGGTTTGCTGTAATTAATGAACTTTAATTATCCTGTAAAATTACAAACAGCGTTTAGAAGGAATGTTAGAAATATATGGCAACGTCGTCTGTCAGCTGATTCCATTGATTGCCTGCGACCAACTGCATATCGTTAAGTAAAGATAAGATCTGAGTAGATTCAGTTTGTAATTCTGCAGCGAGTAGACGCGTTCCTTAATTTGTATTCTTAAACTTAAACACATTTCCAATAAACACTTTCAAAAATAAAGGATTAAAGATAATACATACATATATATATTAAATATACTTGTTAGCGGTTTTTGGTACAAACACGTTGATGGGTATACGTGTAGAATTTTAATAACAAATTAACAAGAACTCATCCAAAATGTAATAAAAAAAGGTTATAATTTGCAAGAGTGAAGTGAACCTATTCAGTTGAGCGACAGGGTAAGCTCCGTTCAAAAATCAGTTGTCGAGTTCACATCTTATGCAGTTAACGCAAAATAGTCAGAAAGAGGAAATCGACCCCGTTTTGGCCCAATCTTTTACCGTTTCGAGCGGATTATTTTTATAGGTGTTTGTAATGATTTTAATTAATGTCATACATTTTATAAGTCACTAAAAATTATAACTTTTGTTTTCTTTAGGTTTTATGAGAATCTACAAAACTTACTTACTAATATTTTTTTAACATATTTTTTACTTGACCAAATTGGCTACGATAATTTGCAAAAGTGTATACAAACTTTGACGACCCCTTCCCTTCTTAATTTTACTTAAAGTATGTTATTATTTCATTTTATTATTCTTAGTTTTCTTGTATATATTGCATTTTGAGTGTTTTCTTTTGCATATTTCGCTAAAAGCAGCAGATAGCTTCCTAAGCTCTAATAAACGTTGATTGGAAATTAAAATAAATCTCGTAAACCGTCCTTATGCGGGCGCGCCGTTTCGTTGGAAACAAGCAGCAGATGGAGTTAGCTGTTGGGGCGTTAAGAAAGTTTAACAGAATTAGGCTGAGGCCGTTGGAGAAAATCCGCCATCATCATAAAAGTTAAGCGAATAACAAATGTGACGGCGACAGGGCTCGTTAATAATTTAAATGTAATCATCAACATCCGCAGTGAAATTAACCAACTGCCAACAACCAAGTCATCTGTTTCCATTCTGCTTCTAGGAAATTGCCTAATACTCGCAAATTGTAAAGATGGTTTTAGCGGCGAGAAAAATTCGAATAGTTTCCGGAAAACCCATAAAAATTCCTTTTTTAAGAGTGCTTGTATTTGCATATAGTAATATAGTGAAAATTTAATATCAGTAAAATTTTAAAGTTGAGTACTGGAATACGGTATACTTACGAATTAGAAGAAGAACAAAACGCGTATCTCGAACACAGAAGTCTATAAGTGAATGGTTCAGTTCTGCTATATACATTTTTAGGCGAATTTAAGTAAAGTTTAATTAACAATGCAGCTAGAAAGACGATCGAATTTTTCCCTACAAAGCTGTAATACAAGAATACGAAAGAAGAAGAAATTTCTCGACTTCGTGCTTCTCAATAACAAGAGCAAAGTTATAATGTCTTCCCACTCAGTCTACCCGTGCGAAGCAGCTGGGATTTTCGGCAGATGTGAAACTTCGGTTCTCACAAAGCTACATGTTTCCTCCATCCGATATCAGCTAATCAACAGCTATGGCTCATTTTAATAATAATTAATGGTCAAATGATTTTCCAAAGCGTGTGCATGGCGGTAAAGGATCGCTAAATATATTCAAAATAATGTAGAAAACCCCGTTTTATATTAAATAATAGCAACTCGATACATTTTGGTAAAAGAATATGCAGGTTACCACCGGCCATCTTTGTTATAATTTTTGTATTGAATGGTAGAGAGATTAGGAAGAATTCAGCGTTGCATCGTAAAACCTTTGCCTTACTATCGGCAAAAAAGTCTGTCAGATTTGGATGGACAATTGAATGGAGAACAAAATGAAAATTTTCGGAACGGCAAAACCTTATGGACAGTTAGTTCAACGAATGGAGATAAGTGGATAGATCTCTGTGGGAAGACCCTATTAGTGTGAAAAGATTCTGAAATATACTAATAATTTGAATGGGCTTTCATCAACCTTTCAACAACAACACCGATATGTGCGTCGATGAACGGTCTTGCAGGGATATCCGTGGTTATGCAAATATATACATACATATATATCCTAATACACATATATTTGGGTACATACGTACATACAGTCCAATATGTAAATTGCTCATCTTGTTCGATAGTTAGGTAAGGCTAGGTTTAACAGGACAGCCCTCGTGGGGCCAAGCTTAGGCCCATATGGCCCTTAGTTGTCCGATTGATTCATGTATAGAACTAGAGATTGGTAACGCTGTTTTCGAAGTCCTTAAGACATTTACAAATAAGATGCTCCAGAGTTTCGGTTGCCTCGGATTAACCATGTCGGTGATGCTCAGTTGAGAACCCACTAACATTCTGCAATCTTCCCATGGAAAATCAACAAAGTCGGTGTCGCAAAAACAATTTTAGGCAGACATACAATTTTCCAAGGATTAAGAATCTGCAATAAAATCTATTTTAGGATTTTGTGTTGTAAAAGATTAGACCATTCAAAGTTGAACAATTTTCCCATTTTTGCATCGTATGAAAATAAAATTTACAATTGGTCAACTTTCAGGTCATATTACACAAAAAATAGACTACCTATCGTCTTAGTTTTTTCTTTAAATAATATTACAATCATTGTCTGTAAACTAAGCTGAAAAAAACGTCAGTTGGGAGTGTGCACGTCTAAATAGCTACCTGTCAGGTGTCCATTTTTTCTGGCTAAAGAAGTCCATAACATCTGAAGTTGGTGAATGCCGGCGAGTACACGGCTGCATCAAGCTCCGTCTGCGGAAATGCAATGGCATAAACCAAAGCAACTCAGGCTAAAATATACCGAAATACCGAAGGTTATGTTAATGTTTCTTATTTTTACCTGATTGTAAGTAAATTACATTTGCAAAGGAAGAAAAAGTACTTTTTAAAGAAACAGGTAGACAGTTTCACTTTTGACAGATAAGTATCCACACAATAGATTGACTTCAACAATTCACAAAATTTTTGAACATGGTAAAGATATAATTGAATATTAGTGAGGAACTTTCAGAAGAAGCTCAAGAATCGCTGAATAAATTCTATAAGAAGTATAGATACTGCAACGTTTATAAGTCATCCAGACAATGAGGACCCGTTTATTGGATCTCTGTGGCATGTAAAAACGCGAAAAGATATAGAAAAAAGTAAAATCCAGAAATGCTTGATCTATTATAAATTCCCCTAATTAGGAATATTTTTTTAGTAAAAAGTACTCAAAATTATGAATTACTTTTATATTCATATTATTTTTACAGTTTCACACGTTTTTACATTTTGTACATATAAAGCAAAATATAATTTTCCTCCACATTTACCGATCGTTTGTATGGCAACTATATGATATTGTCGTCCGACTTTTATGAAATTTAAACACAAATTCAAAAATAACATGGAATGCTTGTATCTCAAAGTAGTAGAAGTTTTGTTGAAAACTGACAAAGCTATAATTTTTTCTAAAAATTTTCCGACCGTTCCTATGGCAGCTATATGATGTAGTAGTCCGATTCTTATAAAATTAAATAAAAAAATTTGAAACAATATATTATATATTGTTATACATTATATAAAGCTCATCAGATGTTAGTGAAGTTATAAGTTTCGGATCGTTTGTATGGCAGCTATATGATATAGTCGTCCGATCTGGCTTGTTCCGACTTATGTACGAGTGAGAGTATATAGAAGACTATCAGCAAAGTTTCATTCAGATATCTTCAAAACTGAGGGACTAGTTTGCGTAAAAACGGACAGACAAACATGTCTAGATCGACTGGGCTATTGATGCTGATCAAGAATATATATACCTTATAGGGCCGGAAATGCCTCCTTCACTACGTTGCAAACCTCTGACAGAAATTGTAATACCCTGCAAGGGTATAAAAAAACTCTGCTGTGCATTGGTGGAACGCGTACCACCGGTGGGCACGGAGAGGAGCAATCTCCTCAAGTTAGTTGTAGTGCTACTGCCAAGGTAACGACTCAGAGCAAGCTATGCCGCACGGGTGCCCTCGTCGGTACAGTGTCGGACCTGAAGAGCGTGCACCCCATAAAAGAAAAGGAAGAGAACCCACTTTGATCGCCCAAATCAGGCACCACCTCCCCACGGAGGGACGGCCGAAACGGTCAAGCGAGGGGATGAAGGCCAAGGCGATGTATACGGCCGCTCTTGAGATCTAGAAGTACCTTCAAAACGAGGCGACTCACTCCCACGAGAAGAAGGCATAGCTAGCCTGTGACTGTGCCAAACTTCCCCACATGGCGTCGACAAGCGGATTCCAAAATAATATGGAGGAAATACTAGCCAGCAAGAGGCAACGCTCAGATAAGAGTGCCTCCAAGGCGCGGTGGAAGACGGCTCGTTGAACCGCTGTTTGCACGGATGGAGGATGACACCAACGCCCCCTTGCCCATATTTGATGGTGGTGGACAGGGAATTAAACCCACCCATACCGAAGGCGAAGTACTCTTCCCCATTGCGATCCAAGGGGACCGGGCACTGAATCTGCTACAGCGACAAAGCCCCGACATGCCTACCACAGACTAGAAGGCACTACCCAAAGAGGGGTGTCAAGGAGGCAGTGGACATCTTTTATCCCAGATACGGGAAGATGTCGTGGAGCATGGGTAGTGTCTACCTGCGCTTCAAGAAGGTAGAAGAAGGTAGAACCTAGGTCTCATCTTTGACATCATCCTAGACATCATCTTTGAAGGAAAAGGACGGTGACCTGACAGTTACAGTCAACCCGTCGAAGCTCAACCTTCATCTCATTATAGCTCTGATGACCTGACTGTGATGATGCTAGAGAACGAAAAGAAATGCCTCATGGAAGCTTCTAGCTTAAATTACCGGACAAACTCAAAAAAAATCCTTAAAATTGCCAAGCTGGCGAAAGATATTATCAAAAAGGAATAAAAAGCCCTACTTAGGGAATGCAAATAGGAAGTATTCAGGGGAACACAAAGAAACTCGCAGAGAAACTTCTGCTCCAGAAACGGCTAGGCTCCGGAAGCTGCGGTCGAAGCAGCCAACGCGACGAGGTGGTGTGAGGGCAGCGAAGAGGCCCTAAGAGGCGATTTGAAAAATTATCGATGTTAATATCGATTGTTGCGATGCTTTCTAAAACGGCGCACAGTAGCGCCTCTAGAACAAAAGCCTTTGCAAAAAATAATAATACTTAATCGACAGAGAATTTTTCAATGATTCAGAATCTAAATAAAAATCAACATTTTTTTGTAAAAAATATGATCATTTAAAGTTTAAAAATATTTCCATTTTTGCGTCATGGGAGAAAAAATTGAAAATTGGTCCACTTTCAGTAGCATTACTTAAAATGTAGCTTACCTATCGTCATGTTTTTTCCTTCGCTACCTGCCAGGTGTCCATTTTTATACCCTTGCAGGGTATTATAATTTCAGTCAGAAGTTTGCAACGCAGTGAAGGAGTCATCTCCGACCCCATAAAGTATATATATAAATATGTTTTTTGTATGGAATAAAAATTCTTTCCTTTACATTGGTTTTTTAATAATACTAATACAAAAAAGACAAAGAAATTTTTTTTAAGGTCAGCCAAAAATTTGTTCATGTTTTTTGTATGGAATAAAAATTCTTTCCTTTACATTGGTTTTTTAATAATACTAATACAAAAAAGACAAAGAAATTTTTTTTTAAGGTCAGCCAAAAATTATTTTTTATAAATTTAAATATATTTTTTTGAATTCAAAATATTTTTCTTTAAGCAAATACATCAAAATAAAGATAAAAAATTAAATAAAAAATATTTTTTTTAAGTGTGTTTATAGAAAAAAAAAAAATTTTCCACTTTGATACCCCATAAAAAGGCAGATGGGTGGGCGTGGCACATTATTCAATACATATGTAAATCTTACAACAATTACCTGCCAGTTGCCGTTTAAATTATTTGAATATCTTATTTGGTTCAAAAGTTATGATTTTTGCAACATAAAATGAGAAATGGCGCTACTGTGCGTCAAGTGTCTTCGTCCAGTGAAAAGATAGAGCCTTCATTTTTTTGTCACTTATAAACATATATTTCGACTATATGAATATAAATTTTGGGTAAAAAAATATTGAGTAGAACTAGAGTTACAGCGTTCTGAACACCCTCGCCTTAAAAAAAGGTACCCTTAGTATCTCCACGATTCCGGCCGTTTGGCTTATCGGAAATCAAAAAACTAAACGGCATTTTAATTTGCAAGCCAAAA
>VNJS01008422.1:0-10061 GCA_008042575.1 Drosophila watanabei
ACGCCATCACGACGGAGAGCGAGATCCGCGCAGCTTTCACGAGGCAATACCAGCTCAGTGAAGGCGCGGTCAAGGTCCGGAGCCTCCGCCCCGGGTTCGGTGAGTCGAAAACGGCGGTAATAAGCTTGCCGTGCCCGATGGCCAACGAAGTGAGGAAGCGTGGCGTGGTCCGAATAGGATGGCCCTCCTCGCTGCTTCAGATGCCTGGAGCTGGGTCACATCGCCATAAGGTGCAAGAGCCTGGTGGATAAGAGCGGCTGCTGCATCAAATGCGGCGACCCAGGGCACTAGGCAGCCGTCTGCCGAAGGGAGCCCGCGGCCCCTCCCGGAGCAGGAGCCGGCCCAGCTGAAAGCAAGCGGCGACCCGGCAGCAACAGCAGCCCGGCCAGGAACAGCGGTGCTGGCCCCCAAAAGACGTTATGCAGTTGATTCAGCTCAACCTGAATCACTGCAGAGCGGCACAGGACCTGCTGATGCAGACGGTGCGCGAGATTAAGGCGGACGTGGCTATTCTTAGCGAACCCTACAGGGTGAGAGAGGGAGGAGAGTGGGCCAAGGACCGCTCTGGCAAAGCGGCCCTGTGGCTCTGCGGCGACGGGCAGCGGCGGATGTCCAACATCCTTGCAGCGGATGGATTTGTGCGAGCGGAGGTGAGCGGCTACTGTATATATAGCTGCTATCTGGCGCCTAGCCTCCCGCTGGAGGCGTTTAGCAGGATCCTGGACATCCTATGTAACGATATGCGTGGCAGGCCAAAGGTCATAGTCGGAGGCGATTTCAACGCCTGGGCCCTGGAGTGGGGATCCACCACGACCAACGCCAGGGGACGAGCGGTGCTTGAGGCGTTTGCCTCGACAGACGTCGTCCTCCTCAACGACGGGATGAGGCACACGTTCGCCAGAGCAGGAGCCGCCTCAATAATTGACCTGACGTACGTAAGCAGCGCCATCTCCCACGACGCTAGATGGAGTGTCAGTGATGTGTACACCGGGAGCGACCACGAGGCGATCCTCTGCTCAGTGGGTGCGCCCGAGGGTTACACTCGCTCGTCGCGGCGGCCCACTAAGGCGTACCGGCCGGACACGCTACGCACCCAGGCATTCGCAAATGCGCTGGAAGGCATTTCTGCAGACGCGCAGGGAGGAGCCAACGAAACTGCCAACCATATTGCAGCAGCTCTGGAGCATGCCTGTGACCAGAGCATGCGGCAGAGAGGGACTTGTCGGAGAAACCAAACGCCCACGTTCTGGTGGAACGACGAGATCGCCGATCTTCGGTTCGCGTGCATGCACGCACGGAGGCGAATGACCCGGGCACGCGGCTCTTCTCGAGTTGTCGAGTACGGGGAAGCCTACAAGTCTGCGAGGAAGGCTCTCAAAATGGCCATAAGAGAGGCGAAGAGGAACTGTTTTCTGCGGCTCTGCGACGAGGCGGAAAACGACCCTTGGGGCGGCGCTTACAGAATGGTGGTCAAAGGGCTAAAAGCTGGCAGTACCGCACCTACAGACCCGGAAGCCCTGGACGCCATAGTCAAGGCGTTGTTTCCGGCGGGAGCCCCAGTGACCATGCAGCCCAGCGCAGAGCGCTTTCCCGAGGACGACTGTGTGGTCTCTGAAGAAGAGGTGATCCTGACGGGAAGAAGCGTACGCCCCAAGAAGGCGCCTGGACCGGACGCAGTACCCAACAGGGCCCTCAAGCTGGCAATTGCGCTTCACCCAAAGGAGTACGCGACCCTGTACTCCAAGTGCCTTGCAGAAGGAACCTTTCCGGAAAGATGGAAGAGGCAGAAGCTGCTGCTACTCTCCAAGCCTGGAAAGCCGCCTGGGGAGCCGTCCTCCTACAGGCCTATCTGTCTCACCGACACCATGGGCAAGGTGTTCGAGAAGATAGTGGCAGTCAGGCTGAACGCGGCCATCGAGGAGGCAGGAGGTCTTTCCCAGAGGCAGTTCGGCTTCAGGAAGGGGAGGTCTACTCTGGACGCCATCGAGATGGTAAAGCAGGAAGGGCGGGTCCAAGAGCTACTGCCTAGTGGTAACTCTGGACATAAGGAACGCCTTCAACACCGCGGATTGGAACCGGACGTTGGAGTCCTTGGCTGCCCTGAACATACCAGGGTACCTGCTAGAGGTAGTGAGGAGCTACTTTAGCGAGAGGGTGCTCACGGTGGATACGGACGTGGGTTCCAGGGTATACGAAGTCTCAGCCGGAGTCCCGCAGGGCTCCGTGTTGGGACCCCTGCTCTGGAACACCATGTACGATGGTGTTCTGCGGCTCCCAATGCCTAGCGACACCACAGTCGTGGGATTCGCCGATGATATAGCCGTGGTCGTAGTTGCGAAGGAGCGCACTGCAACGGAGGATAAGGCAAACGCAGCGATCAAGGCTGTCGAAACATGGCTGTCGAGAGCTGGCCTTGAGTTAGCGGCTCATAAGACGGAGGCGGTCCTGGTTTCAAGTCGGAAATCGGTGGAAACGGCGGAGGTACAGGTCGGTGGAGCCAAGATAAGGTCACAGAGGGCCATAAAATACCTTGGCGTCTTCCTCGACACCCGGCTGTCGTTCAAGGAACACCTCGACTACGCCCAGAAGAAGGCCAGTGCGACGGTAGGAGCTCTGTCCCGTTTGCTCCTCAACACTAGAGGGCCCAAGCACACCACCAGGAAGCTGCTTGCAAGTGTGGTCACCTCCCAGTTGCTCTGCGCCATCCGAGTGGCTAGCGCATTCCGGACGATCTCGGACGACGCCGTGCTGGTTATAGCCGGCTTAGTGCCACTTAGCGAGCTGGTACGGGAGAAGGCGGATCTGCGCAACTCGCTTCGCGGGCACCAAAGACCCGAGGGTGTCCTGAAGGCTGAGCTCAAGAGGGCTGCCAGAGGGAGGAGCTACGCAAGCTGGCAGGTCAGGTGGGATGCCTCGCCTAAAGGACGATGGACCCACAGGCTGATTCCCAGCATTGAGGCTTGGATGAAGCGGAAGCACGGGCAGGTAGACTTCTACCTAACCCAGGTGCTGAGCAGGCAAGGCTGCTTCCGCAGTTACCTTAAGAGGTTTGGCCACGACACGGAGGACGGCTGCCCGGAGTGTGGATCCGGAATCGTCGAAGATGCGGGGCACGTCTTCTTTGAGTGTCGCCATTACGACGAGGAAAGGGACGTGCTGGAGGCGGTAGCGGGGTCAGCGGTCACAGTGGACACGCTGGTGCCGCTGATGCTGTTGGACCAGAGGACGTGGGATGCGGCGGCGGAGTACTCTGCCAAGGTGATCAGATGCCAAAGGTCACTGGAGAGAGGGAGGAACGAGACGACCGGCTGAGCGGCATCCTATTGTGCGAAGCAGTGCTTTGCGGCCGTACCGCACAATGCGGGCCATCTGCCTGTAAACTGTACGTTCTGTAATTGTTTTGTTATATATGTAGGAAAATAAATTAAATGAATACAAAAAACCAAGCACCCATGCAAGATCCACGGCAGAAACACCGCATAGCAACAGGGACCGAGCAGCAGACGACAACAAAACTATAACAAAAGCCCGCCTAGCAATAACGGTAAACATCGCCCGGATCATAACAAAGGCCGGCATCATAACAAAGCCCGCATAGCAACAGGAGCTTCGGCAGAGCCACGACCGGCAGAGCCAACATACCGGCAGAGCCAAGGCACCGGCAGAACAGCAGGACCCAATCACAGCAGGTCGTAACGCTACGCTGCTGCATGGCCAGGAAGCGGCCGATCAAGGAGAGAGCGCTCATGGCCGATCACGGGCAGCGCTCGCACCAGCCGAAGCCGACGCTGCCACGTAAGCACGCCAAAGCTTCGTGTCGGCAGAGGCGACAACGTTAGCGAAGATGCGGACTCAGCGGCAGAGGGGAACTGCTGGCAGTTACTCCTCTTCTCGACCGCGGAGAGTCGTTTTCCAACCACGGAGCCGAGCAGACGTGCAAATTATACAGCGGAGAAGAATAGTCACGAGGACAACCACGCGGTGCCGCATCATGGACACGTGGGTGGCCACCAACCTTAATAGGCTGACCCCCACTCAGGAGAAGTAATCGGGTGAGCTGGGCCTCGGGCCAACACCACGTGGGGATTACCGGAGTGTGTGCGAATTAGGGACGAGATTAGGACTTGGCTATGTTGACTCATATTTATAAATGTTAAACTTAGGAGACATAAAAAGACTACGGCGCATTTATTAAATTTCCCCCGTTCCCCTCCTTCCTTGGACTCCAACTCGGCATTGTGGCCAAAGGCGTGCGCGACATCCGGGTGACGGGGTCGCAAGCGCCAAGGCAACCAGGAGACGGTGCCCGGCCGACAGGGCCGTTTCTCACTCGATAAAATATCTCTGGGCTCAAGGAGCGGTACACGGGTGACGTGGCCGCACCCCAGCCCGGATGCTCCTTCCCCTCTTCTTTCTCCCGGCCAGGTGGACAATGCAAGAGCGGTGCCCGGCCCTCCTAAAATCACCTCCTTCCCCTCCCGACCAGGAGACGGTGCACGGACGACGTGACCGCTGCCAGTTAGGATGCTTCCTCTCGCCTGGTTGGGAAAACGCTGTCCGGTCGACGGGGCGTTCCCCGAGGCCAACTCGCGGTCAGCGATCTCGACCAGGTGTCGGCGCCCGACGACGGGGCTGTTCCTGCGCAAACTCGCTGCCACGCCCCTGATCCTTTACGGGTCGTCCTTCAACCCCCAAACTCGCCTATGTGACCCAAATCCCGGCCAATCGGCCCCTTTTCCGATGTGGATCATTGCACACCACTCTATACCGACGGCCGTCTAATAAGATTTAATCCAAATCAGCATTGATAAATGAAAGCCTATTGATTCAAGCTTTGCCAGTAATGCACTATGGCAAACCTTGTCAAATGCTTTGGCAAAGTCGGGGTAAGCCACATCCACCTGCTTTTGTCTCGAAAAGGCATTAATAATTGTTTAAGTTTGTAGTAGACCGTCCTGACATAAAGGCGTGCTAGCTAGTGCTGATGGTGCTGCCAGTGAGAAAGGCGAGTTACAATTCGCTCGAAAATTTTTTATATGTTGCTTAGCTTTGCAATTGTCCTAGAGTTAGAGATTATATTTTTATCACCGGACTTAAAAGTAGGATTACCTGTTGCCAGCTTCCATCTTTGAATAAAAACAACACTGTAAAGTGGTTTGTTAACGTGTTTTAATTTATAGCAGTTGGTAAACTGTAGACCTGTTGTATATGTGTTTCTTGAAGTGATACAATTTGTAAAGAGTATGTTTTGATGAGTAGTAGTAGTTGGTTGTAATTGTTCACGCCAAAAGGCTCTTATTTTCGAGAGGCAGTGTGACTTCGCTTGCAGCCTCACAATGTCCCCTTCGTTTTCTCTCCCTCTGTCTCCGAACCTCCAATGGGCTTCCAATTCGCTGCCCGATGATATTTTTAAGTTTTCTTGTAATCAGTAACAACTTCTACTTCTACAAATAAACATACAAGACGCACGTCGCGCAAAACCCCAAACAAGTCCTACGTGTTTTTCTTATTGAGTGCCCTACAAACTAAAATATATTAACATATTTTCTCAAAGCCTACAAAATTGCATAAATATATCCAAGTAATTTACTATTACTGCGATTATTTTCTATTTTCTGCGAGTTCGGCAATCCAAGAGTGTATAAATAAATACCGAAAGCCACAGTTAATATTCCTGTTCCAAAAAGTTCTCAATTTCTTTTCGTTCACTGTGCTCCGCTTGCATTTATTTACAGTCCGCTCCACTGATCTACAATCACCGTAAACTATTTACTTACAAATTTGTTTTTGTTTTTTCTTAATTTATATATTTACCACATCATATACAAACACAAAACATAAATCTAAAATATATTACAATTTCAATCCACAACTAATATAAATAAATGTATTCCCACAACCCACGGCACAGCACCGTCGACTTAATCTATCCTGAGCAAATAAACATATACACATTGCAATTACATACAAACAGATTCGTCTGCAAGTCGACGCTCCGATTTTGGCAATTTTTTTCCCTTCCGTTATCTCCGCTACTCTGCATTGGCATACTACTAACGCACAGACAGCATTAAAACAGTACAGCAGCGGTCAACTGAATAAGTGCAGGCACATAAAATATTTTTAAAATTATTTTTTATAAAAGTCCAACAAATTTTAACTAACCAATTCAGTTAGAAATTTAAGTGCGCTTTCATATCCGCATTAGTGTGACCGTATCCGTGTCTTGCTCAGTGAATATTATAGCGTTTAAATCGAACCTTCCGCAAATAATAAGTAAAATTATCTAATACAAATTCTGCGCGTCTATATTACGATTCTTGTTGGTTCCTAAATTCCAATTTTAACTCCGACACATAAATAATTCAAAATTTAACTTAAATAATTTTTAATTTATAAAGGGAATTTACGTAATATATATTCAGAGTGACTTCATCTGTTTTAAATATATTTACTTTAACCTGTGTCCGTCTCAGTCACTTCGAGTCTAAATTCTGCAATCCAGCAGAACCACGTCCATCTCAGTATACGTCCAAGGTTCATCTTAACCAAGTCCGAGCGCTATGGGATAAGGTCGAGAAAGAGTACGAAGCTTGTTCAGAGTTTGTTTCAGTTGGTTTCGAGGGCCCGGCGGACACCTTGCCTACTCTTCAGGCAAAATACGAGTATTCATATTTTATTTATGAAAGGTGCTCCGCCCAACTTTTGGAACAAATGGAAATGATCTCTGCTAAAGCAGCTCCGGTCCGCCCCAAAATTCCGTTTCGTCTGGCTGTCGGCTTCCTCCGTGCGATACGGTAGTTTTCTCTGGCGATTATCTTCGCTGGCCGACTCTTCGAGATCTTTTCACAGCAGTCTATATATACAATCCTGCGTTAACACCTGTTGAAAAGCTTTTCTCTCTAAATGCCAAGACCAGTGGTGAAGCTAATTCCATAGTTTCCAATTCGCCATTCACTAACGATGGTTTCCGCTCAGCATGGAGAAGTTTAACTAAGCGTATCGCAAACAAGCGATCGCTGGTGAACAGCCATCTGAAAAGGTAACTCAACATGCAGTCCGTCGTACATGAATCATCGGTAGCCCTTAAGGAGCTGCAAACTACTATCCAAAGTTTCCTTACATCTCTAAATATATCCGGCTTGTCTACTGAGAATTGGGATTGTCTCCTGGTCTATTTGTGCTCCACGAAGCTTCCAAAACTGACGCTCTCATTATGGGAGCAATCCATTCCAAATAAGATCGAAATCCTTACGTGGTTAGAACTTGATTCATTTCTTACTGAGCGCCATAGAACTCTAGAGAATATCGATTCAAACACGAAAAATCCATCGTGGCACCGCGAGTACTAAAATCCTTTTGTACGCGGATTGTTCACATGTCCAAAAGATGTGATTTATGTTCAGCAGAGATCCATCCAGTGCGTATATGTCCACGCTTCCTCCAGATGACGATAGAAAATCGTACCGCGTATATCCAAGAAAGAAGGTTTTGCTTAAATTGCTTTGCAAGCGGTCATCCACTCCGTACTTGCACAAGCGCCCACAGCTGTTCCACTTGCTACGGTCGGCATCACACTTTGTTGCATCTAAGCAACTCTTCCTCCAGTGTTCCGATTCCTCTTGATGCCTCAACGCAAATTTCTCCACCTATCCAAAGGATTTCCTCGTTCTCCACGCGAGTGACAACTGAACCAAATTCCTCAAATTATTGGGTTCCATATGACGATAGCAAAAGCAGACGTTCCCGAGGTATTTTATTCTACCCATGCCGAGTCTGCCAAGGGAACCATCCTCTTCGGAAGTGCCACAGTGTTTTTAGGCTTAGCGCTGAGAAACGGTTCCAGGCAGTTATCAAAAAGAAACACAGCGTCAATTGCCTTGCCCACGACCATTCCCAAGGATCGTGCCGCAGTGACGACCGACTCTTCTCAAGGGAGGGAGAATGTTTAAAAGTTAAATCCACCTCTCCAAACACTTGGAGAAACATTAATTGTAAAAAATATTATTCAAAATAATAATAAACAAGAAAGGAAGCTAACTTCGGCACGCCGAAGTTTGTATACCCTTGCAGATTCCAATTGTATAAATTATAATCTATCCCAATATACATAATATAATATGTTGGCTCATTTGAGTTTAATTTGAATTTGTTTTGTTTTTCTGAAGTCTAGTGTAAGTTAGTGTAGGGCGAAGGCGGGAGCACAATAAAGCTCTCTCTCGCTCATTGCGAATTCGCCCCGCCTTCGCCAACCGTCGTCAAGCTAGGCTTTAAGTTCTCTTGTATGAAATATAAGAAATTGTCGAAAAATTGAAATCAAATCGAGCGCACGTCTTTTCGTTCTCGTCTTGCCAAAATAAAATAATTTCTTGCCACCAAAGTTTTTTTCGGTTTTTATTTCTAAAAAACTATTTAGAAATATCATGGCGCCTCCGGGTGGACAAGAATTATTTTAAATAAAAAAGGCAACAAATTAAAAGTGACAGTGACACAAAATTAAAAGTGACAGTGACACATACAAATAAAAGTGCATTTAAAAAATTATTATTATTTTATTTTTTTTTGTGCATTGAAAAGTATTTGTTATTAAAACAAATAATTGTTGCCCGCGACGCGCTATTTGTTATTAACAATATTCGTGTCGGTCGCGAAATTAATTTCTTTCTGCGCCGAACTTCAGCCATCACCGAGGGATCTCACCAAAGGAAAGTGGCTGTTGGAAGTATATAAATACCGAAATCAGGAGAAAGAGGTATTTGTGCAAAAATTTGAAATCTAGAGTTGGAAACAATTAAATATTTGTTTATTGTTTTGTGCTGAAAAATTGCAACTCGCTTTCAATTCTTGGCACACACGTATCAATATAGTAGAGCTAGATTTGCATGAATATTATATTATTATATATTATATTATATTATTATATTATATTATATTATATTATATTATATTATATTATATTATATTATATTATATTATATTATATTATATTATTATATTATATTATATTATATTATATTATTATATTATATTTTACATATATATTCTCTTAAAATACATACACATTTATCTATATTGAATCGCTTTGGACGCAACATTGTATTACTGCAATCACTGTCGCCCCCTCTCCCCCTTCTCGTTGAAACTCGCATTAATAGTTGGAAAGTTAATCCAAGCCGCACACCATTACAGACAAATAAGCCTTATATACAGCAGCTGCAGCGGTGAACTTTTTCGTTTTCGTTTTCGCTTTCGCTTGCACCGGTATAGCAAACGTTGTTGTTGTTGGGCCCTTTTCGTTTGGCGCGCTTAGATTAGCTGACCGCCAAGTGACGCGCTACCCTGTATTCGGCGGGTATACCCTTTTTTTGGCGTCATTTGCACCCACTATTAATTTTGATACTGCGTGATTTGATTTTCGATTTAAATAATTTTTCGTTGTCGTTCTCATCAGAATATAATAAACTATTCGAACAACAATTTAATAATTTAATATTAATTTATTAATTAATTATTAATTATTAATATTTTTCGTTTAATTTGATAATTAGTGATTCGAAAGTTTATTAAATTTTCATTTGTCGTCTGATTGAGAAATAAAAATTTTGAACATTCAAAAATAATAATAAATAAATAAATAATAATAATAAATTTATTATTTAATTAAAAAAAAAAAAAAAAAAAAAAACATGGCAACAGAAACAAAAAATAAATCTGTACTAGAAGTACTGAAAAGCAAGCTCCAAGGTCGGGTTAAAGCTATCAGCCGATTAAACGTTCGATTAGAACAGGGATCGATTCCGATTTTGGAGGAAGAATTAAAATGTCGACTCGAAAACTTAAATGCTTCAATTAATAAGGCAAATCAGTTACAAGAACAAATAGAAGACATCGATAGTGACGATGAATTTGGCGACGAGTTGGAAGAATTATGTATAGTTACCAAGGCTAAAAAATTGTCGCTGTTAGCTGCCTTGAAAACAGCCAGCGATACCGAAACTACTGGGTCAGCTGCTGTAGCACCAACTCGTGCGCGACTTCCGAATTTGGCATTGCCAAAATTT
>VNJS01008423.1:0-23497 GCA_008042575.1 Drosophila watanabei
AATATGCGACTAACCTTATAATGGGTACTGGAAATGCCTGCGCCTGACAGAGCAGGGCAAAGCTAGTCGAGATCTCTTTGACAAATGTGAAACTCTTGGACTCGCCAGAGAAGGTGGGAGCTTTGGCGCCAACTGGCTCTATAAAAAATATAACAAAGAGGTTTAGATGGTGGCTGGAGGGGGAAGCATCATAAGTCTATTTAATGGCTACCTTATCAGGGGAATCGGATAGGCCTGCGCCTGACACAGCAAAGCAAAACTCTGGCCAAAGTGACGCACGAAGGTATAGCTTTTCATATCGGAGGCAAAGGTAGGACCTTTGGCACTGACGGGTTCTGGGAAAGTATATAGACATGCCTTGAACTGCCTGACTTGTTGACCTTTACCTCACAAAGGGCACTGGAAATGCCTGAGCCTGACACAGCAACACAATATCACTCGAACTGGGGCCGAGTAGACTGGATATCTTGGAGACGCTAGCAAATGTGGGAGCCTTGGCACCTACAGGCTCTGAAAGTCAAAGGAAATATATTTGAAGGACTCTTAAGGAACCAAATGACAAACTGCCGGAATGGATTAGCTAATTGACTACCTCATTATTGGAACTGGATAGGCCTGAGCCTGGCACAGTAGAGCAAAGCTGTGACCCACGGGTCTTATATAGGAAAATACTATAGAATCTGTTGAAAATGTGGGAGCCCTAGCGCCAATGGGTTCTGTAAATAATGATATAGGTAAAGTTATCTGCAAAAAAACTGCCTGAATATGGGAGGGTATATGGGAGCTCCCTAACCTCATAATTGGGACAGGATACGCCTGGGCCTGACACAGCAACGCTAAACTCTGACCCACAGACCGGGTGTACGAAAACGAGTTAGAATCGGTGGAGAATGTGGGGGCTCTAGCACCAATGGGTTCTGTAAGCAAACGATTTCAATTTAACCTATCATTTTAGAGTATTTAAATCTAATCTATAAAACGGCCTGAAGGAGGAGAGGAGTTTAGGGCTAACCTCATGATGGGCACTGGGAAAGCCTGGGCCTGACACAGCAGGGCAAAACTGTGACCCACAGCACGGGCGTACGAAAAGGAGTTGTAGTCGGAGGAGAATGTGGGTGCTCTGGCCCCAATTGGTTCTGCAAAGCATTCAGAGGGTTTATATCAAATGTAAGTTTGCCTGAAACTTGCCTTATGATGGGAACGGGAAAGGCCTGAGCCTGGCACAACAGGGCAAAGCTTGCACTAATCGAGCGCTCAAATATGCTGCCTTTCGAGTCACTTGAAAAGGTCGGAGCCTTGGCACCAACGGGCTCTAAAATAAATAAATATTTGTGCTTTATTTTCCTAATAATATTAAGGACCTACACAGAACCAGTTGAGCAGTGGTGTATCTTACAGGAAAGGGGGTTTCTTTACCTAAATATGGGCACAGGATAGGATTGGGCCTGGCAGGTAAGAGCCACTTCGCTTTTTTGTGCCGTATGTATAGTGAAAGTTGAAGCCACACTGGGAAAACTAGGCGCCTTGAAGCCAACGGGCTCTAAAAATGAGAATCTTCTAGTTATTCGGTTTGAATTTATAACCGAATTAAGTACTGGCTGAATATTGGGGTTTATTGTTTTTGCAACAAATGGTTTATGAACTGAAATATAAAGACTATCTGAGTTTTTAGCTAACATTTCAGAATCGTTACTTTGCGACTCGTATTTAAAGCTGTTAAAAGACATGTAATTCTTCATATTCTTCCCTTTTCTCAGTTAATAAGTAGAATATTTATATATATATTTATATATATGATTGATGATTAATTACCTAAATACTGGCACTGGAAATGCCTGAGCCTGGCAAAGCATGGCGAAAGTGGTATGCAAAGGCACAGCTTGCTGGAAGACCATAACACCGGTGGGCACTGAGGGCGCCTTGGAACCAATGGGTTCTAATGAGTTGAGGATACAAGTTTAAGAAATTTTAATCAAGTCACTAAAAGTCGTTTAACTTAATCTTCTTTAATCTCGTTTAACTATGAAAACTGCTTTGAACGTTGGCCTAAGGGCTCACCTAATAATGGGCACTGGAAAGGCCTGGGCCCGGCAGAGAAGAGCGAGGGCCGAGCCCCTTGACCTCTCCACCTCGATGAGCTTGTACTCGAGGGAAAAGGTCGGGGCTTTGGCGCCAACGGGCTCTGCAAGTGAAATTGACCTTTAGTTTCATTTATTACAAAACACTGACTGAATGTAGAGATACTTTCTTCTTTTCGTCTCAATTCCGAATAACAAACTTTCGCTGCGAGGCGGCGCGTGACCTGGCAACTCTAACCTGACCCCGACCTTAACCCGGTAGTAAACTTTGCACACATAAGTAAGAAAGGAGAGGGGGACGGTGGCTTAGTATTAAGCAATGCAAGCTCCATGGAGGTCGGGGTCAATGTTAAGGCCAGAGGCATGCGCAGAAGCGTCGGCTCAGGCGGCCACAGCTGGGCGTGCAACAAGTGGAGGTCGCGCCGCCGGTTGACCTCGAGAAAGTGGCACAAACCGGCGGCTGTTGACCCAGAAACGTGCGTTCATTCAGCAGCCGGTGTGCGAGCGGGACGGATACAATCCACACCCACCTCGGAGGGGTAATTGTTTGGGAAATTTCGTGTGGAACGCGAGTGTGCGCAGTGAGAGCGGGAGAGCGCCAGAGAGAGCGGACCGGTTTGTTTACATCTCTCGCACGCACACCAATGCAGCATGCAGAGAGGAGAGAACGAGACAGGGAGGCAGCACCACCCACATGTGAGATTGTATGGGTCTGTTTACCGTCTGTTTTCATGCCTCCCGCTTTCGCCCTGTTTATGGTTTGTTTACGTAGCTTACTTTTGTGGGTGTTCGCCTATTTTCTTTGCGCCTTGCTTTGCGCGCGCATTTTTATGAATGAACTTTGCGCCCCTCCCCGCCCTGCCTTTGCCCCCACAGCTGCGGGCCAGACGCTCGTGCATAATTAAAGTCACGTTTTTTGGGGTCCTAACCTGCTGACGGGCACCGGAAATGCCTGTGCGGGACACAACAGAACGATGTCCGTGCCGCAGCGCCGCTCGATGCCGGACCACTTGGTGTCCACCGAAAGAACGGGGGCCTTGGACGAAACGGGCTCTGGGAAAGGGAAAAAGCAATTCTTCGGTCTTCTATCACAGATACGCAGAAAACAATTTTTACGATGTGAGTTGGTCAATTTAAAGATTTACTCTTCCATAATGTGTTTTTTAAAGATGTTTTTACTTTATGATATATAAATTTAAAAATTGTTTGGAACAGAATTTAAGTTTGGGTAAGATTTGGAACGAAGTACAGGGTTTTGGCAATACTGATACATGTACATTTTTGCCAAATTCCTGAATCTACATATGTGATGCAAAAAGAGTTGAATTGAATATCCTAAAAATTTTGATGTTTTCATTTTCATTGACTTTATTGGAAGAATGACCAAAAACGGACCCTCACTAAACGTAAATATTCTTTTCTGTGAATGACTAAAATGTGGGATGGAAGGTATGCAACAAGTTGTTCAAGAATTTACTCTTTGTTTACCAATTCAAAAAGATTTTATGATACTCAAATAAGAGTCTCAATGTGATTGCTAGCACCAGCACCAGTTAACAATTAAACTGCTTCTACGTATTGACTAAAAATATATAAATCCTTATAGAAATCTTGACTTTTCTAACCTAAAAGCAGGCACCGGAAATCCCTGAGCGGGACAAAACAGGGCTAAATTGGTGGCCAGCATCCGGTCAATCCACGACCGCTTGATGTCATTAGAGAGTAGGGTTGGGGCCTTGCCTCCAACGGGTTCTATGGGGTCAAAATCAGGTTGCATCAATTCCCGCCTGAATGCTTGTTTCGGCTTACCGAAAACTGGGAGCCGGAAATCCCTGGGCAGGGCACAGCATTGATATGGAGAGCGACTCTAACAACTCCAGGGGTTTTTGCACTAACTCAGGAGTTCGGGGAGCGGTACTTGAAATGGGCTCTGCGAATAGGTTTCAATTGTATTTTTATAAGGAAAGCGAAACTAGTGCCTGATGTTGGTCTAGGGGCAGCCAAAGAACCCACCTGAAGCTGGGAGCCGGGTAACCCTGCGCTGGACAAAGTATAGCGGTGGTAGCTCGGGAGTCCACCACATTGGGCTTATAGGTCAGAGCGTTTATCTTTGGCGGACTACTGCTGATGGGTTCTATAAAAATGTGAACTTATTTTTAGAAAATCGAACTCTCTAGGCTTGGGATAGTAAAAGACTGCCAGAATGTTGGAGTACCAAGGCCAAGGCAAGATCAATTTATACGAAAAACATGTAAAAATGTTTTTTTAGCTTCAGAGAACCAACCTAAAACTGGGGGCAGGATAGCCCTGAGCAGGACACAAAATAGAGACATCGGTCTGCCCAGGAACTACCAGAGGTCGTGACTGCAAAGGCGGCACCTTGGGAGCGGTGCTTGAAACGGGCTCTATGAAAAAAACAAACAAATAAATGTAAAGCCTATCTAACTACACCCTGAACTGCTTGAATGTTATTACATTTATCTATTTTTACCTAAACACCGGCACTGGATAACCCTGAGCTGGACAGAGCAGTGCCAAAGTCGAGGAGCCCGCATATGTTTTCATATCAAACTTGGCCAGTGAAACTACTTTGGGCACCGTACTGCTAATAGGTTCTACATGGTTTGGATTGAACGAATAATAAATATTAGTTTCAGCTATAAGATATTGAAAGCTCTCTGAATGTCGGGTCTCACCTAAAGGCCGGCACGGGAAAACCCTGTGCTGGGCACATTATTGCCACAGTTCCGCCCAACCGCACATAATCAATATTCGTTTTTTGAATAAGAGCCACTCTGGGAGCAGCTCCACTAATAGGCTCTGGAAAAACCAATCGAACATACTTTAAAAACTATCCTAAAGTCAACGGAAAACTGCCCGAATATCTTAGAAAAATCACCTGAAAAACGGAACCGGATAAGCTTGGGCAGGACAAAGTAGGGTCACACTGCCGCTTGAGTTAATATCCACATTTCGGGTCTTATCCCCGGAAGTCAATTTTGGGGCCACACTGCCAACGGGCTCTAAAGGTTATAGGGATTTATGCGGGGTCAATATTGAAAATAAAGAAAGCTGAAAACTGCCAGAAAGTAAGAAAAGGGTTACCTAAAAAAGGGCACCGGATAGGCCTGACCAGGACAGAAGAGAGTGAAACTGGAAGACAGACTAGCCTCTGCGTTCTTCAGACGATTCTCCACACTAATCTTGGGCGCCACACTGCCCACGGGTTCTAGGAAAAATGTGAAATGTAAGCCTAGTGTCTAGATCAGAGCTGCTTAGACAGTACCTCCGGCAATCTGTAAGAGCAGCTCTGCTTAGGAAATAAGTTTGATAACTGCCTGAATGATCCGTAATTACCGAAACGAGGGCACTGGATACGATTGGGCTGGACAAAAGAGCGTCAGAGTGGATTTTGAGGGAGCACCAGCATCCCTGAGTCGCTCGCCCACGCTTATCTTAGGACCAACACTGGCCACCGGCTCTGGAAAAGAACCATTACGTAAAAACACACTCGAAATAAACCTAGTGAAAACTGCCTGATGGGGATATCCAACTGGGCTCACCTGAAAGCTGGGACTGGATAGGACTGTGCCGGACAGAAGATGCTCAAGTCTCCCTGCAGAGGTACCTCCGCGTCCTTGCGCCGCTCACCCACACTGATCTTGGGTGGCACACTGCCCACGGGCTCTGCGAGCAAACAAAACCGAGTTAGAACCTGGGAGTGAGCCTGGACTAACATTGAAAACTGCCAAAGTTTCTTGACAACAATAGGAATTACCTGCCACTCAACTAACTGGTTCAAGGGACGGGGGTTGCGTGACACTGAATGGGTTAAATTGGGCGGCAGTTGTGGACACAAAGCTAATTAGGGTTTGAGGCCAATGAGGCCTGGCGACTTAATCTTGGCTCGTTTGTAATTGGAAAACTTTGGACATGCCGCACGCATTACCTATAGAAGGGCACGGGGTAGGCCTGGGCAGGACAGAAAATGGCTATTGTCTGGCCCCGACGGATGCTGTCGTGGCTAAAGCCGTCCTTCTTATTGACACGCGGTGCCACGCTGCCCACAGGCTCTGGAATATTGGGGATGGGGGTTAGCAGGAAATATTGAACAACTGCCTGAACCCTGGCTGGAATATAGAACTCGACAGCGAACCCACCCACCTGTAAAATGGCACCGGAAAGGACTGAGCGGGACAACGAAGTGCCACGATTCCACCAGTGGCAATCCGGTCGTGACTGAACTCGTCGTTCTTGTTGACCTTTGGAGCCACACTTCCAACGGGCTCTGAAAGTAGTTTGGTTCGTGTGAAAACTACCTATGTAACTAATTGAAACAATGCAACGAAGGGACCTTGAGCACTCGACATTACCTATAAACCGGGACCGGATAAGACTGGGCAGGACACTGTATGGCTATGGTCTGGGAGCTCATAATGCGGTCGTGATTAAACTCATCCTTTCGATTCACCCGTGGAGCGGCACTTCCAATGGGCTCTGATGAGGTAGGTTTCTTATTAGTTCTTTATGCTAAGAGATAACTGTCTGAACGGGATTTAGGTACTAGACTTTACCTATAAGCTGGCATGGGGTATGCCTGAGCTGGACAAAGCAAGGCCATAGATCGATTGGACTCAGCCACAAAGATCCCAACTTTATCTTTAATTTCCACCTTAGGGGCTACACTCCCAACGGGCTCTGCAAAAGATTTTTCAAACTTGTAACTTTCGTCTATAGCAACCTAACCTAATTTGCTAGAAGGCACTCAACAATGTCTTTACCTAAACGCTGGCATAGGATAACCCTGAGCCTTGCAGAGCAAGTTCAAAGCTTTATTTGAATTCCTTATCGATACACCAAATTTATCCTCCATATCAACTTTAGGCGCCACACTGCCCACGGGCTCTGAAAGAGTGTAACTTTATGTATCTCTAACCCTTAACAAGCCCGATCTGATGGGTGGCACTCAACAATGTGTTTACCTAAATGCTGGCATGGGATATCCCTGAGCCTTGCAAAACAAATTCAACGAACGGTTCGAGTTTCGTATGGTAAAATCCATCTTATCATGCATATCAACCTTTGGGGCTACGCTGCCCACGGGTTCTGCAAGAGTTTCAGAATGAAACAAATTGTTTTAAGTAATAAACTTAATTCAAAAACTGCCTGAAAGGAGGACTGGCGAAAATCCTACCTATAAGCTGGCATG
Organism: Drosophila watanabei; assembly: GCA_008042575.1. Taxonomy (NCBI): domain Eukaryota; kingdom Metazoa; phylum Arthropoda; class Insecta; order Diptera; family Drosophilidae; genus Drosophila; species Drosophila watanabei. The sequence continues at coordinate 7,288 of VNJS01008423.1, forward strand.
GGATACGACTGAGCTGGACACAGCAAGTTCAAGGCCTGACCACGAGGCTTGTCCAGCCAAGTGATGCGATCCTTTACGTCCACTTTGGGGGCTACACTGCCCACGGGTTCTGCAAATAACATATGTACTTATATATAGAGTTCCCTAGGAGCCTGACAACTGAAAACTGCTTGAGGGGGAGAGAGCTGTCAGGGCTTACCGAGCAGCCGGCACTGGAAACGACTGGGCTGGGCACAGCAAGTTCAGGGAGCTGCCACCGGGTCTATCCACCCACTTGATCCGATCGTTGGGATCCACTTTGGGCGCCACACTGCCCACAGGCTCTACGAAAATTAATGCTTAACTATAGCCCTTTCCATTACTAAACTGCCTAGATGTTGGGATGAAGCGTATTTCCCAAGCACTCACCGGAACGCGGGCACCGGATAAGACTGGGCTGGGCAAACTATGGCCAGACTGTGATCCAGTACCACCCGAGCGTAATTGATCTCGTCTTTAATGTCAACTTTGGGAGCCACACTGCCAACGGGTTCTGAGAGGAAAGCCAGTATTTATAGGATGCTAAACAGGGAGCCTGAATGTTGGACTGGGTTTATGTGGCAGTTACCTAAAGAAGGGCATGGGGTACGATTGAGCTGGACAGATGAGCGCCTTGGATGCTCCCTGGCGAGTCCTGGCAAAGGTAAACTCATCCCGTGTATCAACTTTCGGTGCCACTGAGCCCACGGGTTCTACGTTGAGAGTTAAATTCCATTAAAACGTATCTTTAGAAGCCCTGAATGTTGGTCAAGGGATGTAGAACTAACCTAACTATGGGCACCGGATATGCCTGGCCAGGACACTGCATGGAGAAGTCTTCTGATAACTTCACTTGCAACACTTGAAACTTATCATGCAAGCTGGTAATCTTGGGCGGCACCGAACCGATGGGCTCTATTTAGAGAAATTAAGATTATTCTTAAAATGTGAACCTAAGAAACTTCAGCCTTAAATTCTGGGATAAAGTGAAAGATCTCCTACCTAACTACAGGCACTGGATAGGCCTGACCTGGACACTGCATGGCAAAGTCGCTTTCCAACTTGACTTGCATCAGCTGGAACTTGTCGTTAATGTTGTTGATCTTTGGCGGAACAGAGCCAATGGGTTCTGAAATATCGATTCAAATGAAAGGCTAACGAGGTCCCTGAAAGAACTTTGAACCTGTGTTGGGCTAGGGGTAGCATTACCTATTTATGGGCACGGGAAAGGCCTGGCCAGGACATTGCATGGCGTACCTCGCACCCAAGGAAACTTCCATGGTGCGAACCCTTTCCAGCAGATTTAGCTTCGGAGGCACAGAGGCCACGGGTTCTAGGAGAATTTGAATAAGTCAAGCACCCCTAAGCTGCACCAGAAAACTGCCCAAATGCTGGGTGCTATGGAAACCTACCTATACGCGGGAATGGGAAACGACTGGGCAGGACACTTGAGACTCAAGCTCCGGCCCACGTATGCGCGAGCATTGGCCACCTCATCGTCTATGCTAACCTTGGGTGGCACGCTGCCAATGGGCTCTGGAAAGGAATTTAAAGGCTGAACCAAACGAATAACTACATTGCGAGCTGCCTGAACGGGGAGAGACCTAGACCTAATGGAATAATCACTTAAATTGCACTGCATGGAATTGGGAGAACGCCCTCTAAATTGGACAATTGGCCAAATTGATGGCATGCTCCGCGCACCTGTGGGCTGGCATCGGATATGACTGGGCCGGGCACAGCAAAGCGAATCCGATTCCACTGGCTATTTCGCGTGTCTGCAGCTTGTCCTGAATATTTATTTTCGGCTTGACGGAGCCAACGGGTTCTAGGAGCAAAAACAAGTCACAAAAAGAATACGAAAACTGTCTGACATTGCCGGGAGAGGGGAACCCACCTGAAGGAGGGCGTGGGATACGACTGAGCCAGGCAGAGGAGGGCATAGCTGCTAGACAGCTCCACGTCTATGAACTGGTGCTTGTCCTGGGGATTCACCTTGGGTCGGACACTGCCCACGGGTTCTAAGGGAATGCAGAGTTTGAAAATCGCTCATTGCAACTGACTGAATGTGTAATTGGCTTTGCTAAAAGGAAATCTTACTTGAAAACTGGCATGGGATACGATTGGACCGGACACTGAATGTTGAAGCTGGTGTTGCTTTGAACCTGCATCATCTTAAAGCGTTCCAGGAAGTTCAACTTGGGTGCTACACTGCCTACGGGCTCTAGAAATTGGTGCATCTTTAAGAATTGTATACAACTAAGCCTGAATCTGGAATGTTGGGACAGAGATTTACCTTGAAATGGGCTGGGGGTAAGCTTGAGCGGGACACAGAAGATTCAAGCTGGTCAGTCTCTTGACCTTGACATGCTTTAGGTCATCGGAGTTGGTAATCTTGGGACTCACACTACCAATGGGTTCTGCAAGACAAATGATTCACTATTTCGCTAAGAAAGTCTAGACTATTTGAAAACTGCACGAATGGAACTACTAAGACAGGACATTTACCTAAAGAAGGGCTGTGGATAGGCCTGAGCAGGGCATAGCAAGCTGATATCGTGGTTGCTTTTTCCCTTAAGGTGCTTGAAATCCTCTCCTGTGTCTATCTTAGGACTGACACTGCCCACGGGCTCTATGAAGAAATCAACAGGTTTTCAAGCTCACAAAACACACTCTTTATGTACTGCCTGAGCTGGGATTGGAAAGACTTGGAATAGAAACCAACATTACCTATATAAAGGCACCGGATAAGCCTGAGCTGGACAAAGGAGCGTTACGCTGGCCTCAAGCTTAACCTTGACAGTGCGAGAGTCGTCGCCCGAGGTGAGTTTCGGGCCCACACTGCCAACAGGTTCTGGGAATGGGAGGCATTAATCACTAAGTGCTGAGAATTCTATATCCTGCCTAAAGTTGGGATGCGAGCTGGGGTCTTTACCTAAAGAAGGGAACCGGATAGGCCTGGGCCGGACACATGAGTGTAACACTTTGAAAAGCAGGAACCCGGGTCAGGGTTATGAGCTCCTGGTTGCCATTGCCATTCAGCTGCGGACTGACACTGCCCACGGGTTCTGTGGTCGGTAATATAATGTTAACGTGCTTGAAAAAACTTCCCCGCCTTAATGTTGGGTTGGGTTTACCTAAAAAACGGCACCGGATAAGCCTGAGCTGGACACATGAGGGTGACACTATGGCCCAGAGACACCTTGGGTATCTGTATGGCATCATTGCCGGCTGTCACCTTCGGACTCACACTGCCCACCGGTTCTGTGTTTTAAAGGGGAGTTCGGGTAGTTAGTGTCTATTGCTACCGCAGAGCTGCCTGGACGTTGGGGTTAGTTTACCTAAAAAATGGCACCGGATATGCCTGAGCCGGGCAAAGGAGAGTGGCACTTGCCGCCAGGTTTACTCTGAGAATTCGCGACTCATCTCCGCTGGTAAGACGAGGGCCAACGCTTCCAACAGGTTCTGGGAAGTGGGATCAAACAGGGCATAAAAAATACACCTCAGAGGGGAATCCGTCAGTTGGGATAGGCGGATGTCTTACCTAAACACTGGCACTGGATAGGACTGGGCAGGACACAAGAGGGTGGTGGCTTGGCCAGCGGCAAACTGAACTACCTTAATGTCATTGCCAGAGAGAAGTCTGGGCCCAACACTAGCGATGGGTTCTTTAAGGGATTTAAAGCAGAGTAAGTGAAACTAAACGAAAGGGTATACTGTGCCATAATAGGAAACTGGCCAAAGTTGGTCTGGGGTGCATCGCATTCCTACCTAAACAAAGGAGCGGGATATGCCTGGGCGGGACAGAGAAGGGTCTGGCTCGAGCCGGCCTCTCCCGTGAAACTGCTGCTGGTCAGCGTATTCGGAAACTTGGGCGAAACCCTGCCAACTGGTTCTGTGAATGAAGCGAGATTATTGAGAGTTAGAAACTGTACAGGAATGGCTAGTAAATAAATGGAAAATGGAACTGGAACTGAAAGTGTGACTTACCTTGGGCGAAATTCTAACAAGAAAGCTAGGTGAAAATTGCCAAGGCTTGGGCTGACTTTTTTAACTAAATTTTGTATATATTTTAAACAGTTTAATATGGTTTAGTTAAGAACGGACCACACCTACTCAAAATGGCTTTGTTTCAAGCTCTCATCATTGTCGAGTACCCTATCCCAACATTCAGGCAGTTTTCAATTTAGACTTAGGCTATAGCAACAGGTCTTTGGTTTTGGAACAACAATTGAGTTCTTTAGTGTTAATTTTTTGTTGCATAATTGTTCATTTAATAATTTGTAGTTGTAATTTAATTTGTGAAATATCAAAGTACGCAAAGAAAGAGATTTTAAGCGAAAAATCGTTTTGATTGCATTTAAATGGCCTCAAAGACTTGTTGCTTGTTTAATGTTTATAGTCATTTGGAAACTGCAGAGGATGCTGTGTTGTAAAGTTAAATAAACACATCCGAAAGAAATTTCCAAAATGACGCTAGCAAATGCTTGAAATATTGTTTTTATATTAAGGTTTACTTTTGAGATATTTTTGTGGCTTGATGCTGCCTTTTAAAGTTAATATGTACAATATTTGTTTTGTTCTCAATTGAATATCTAACTGGCTAAGATATATTTTTAAATATTTCAAACATTTGCTGTTCAGAATAAACTTCAAAAAAATTATCTATTTAAACTTTAAAGTACTTCAAAATTTCTCATGTGATTTGTATAATTTATCTGTTTTAGTGCAACATTTTTTGAAGTTTACTCTGCCATAAGAAAGCTTCAGTAGTAAATCGTGTTCTAAACGTTCATTTTGTTTAATTAACTTCAATATTTATGTTCTAGAAGTTTTAAAAACTTACAACTGAAACTTTCTTGTAGTTTTATCGTAATTAAAATTGGCCAACAAGGCGGACTTACCTGTGATGACCAATCGTCCCTTGGTGGCACTCAATCTCGTTTCTCCTGTCAAGCGATGTTTCGTTCGGCACTGATAGCTCTTGTATCCATCCTCGGGTCCAACCTCACGGATGTGTAGTTCTCCAGAAGGCAGTACGAGATATTTACCGTCTGATTTCAGAACGGTTTTGGGAGAAAGTTAAACAAAATAAAAAGATTTTAGTGATTGATTGCCAGATAACCAATTAAAATCTAAAATCTTAATTTGGAAACCCAATTAAACTCTTGGAATTTAATTGGATTTTTATCTAAATGCATTTGACAGTCACATACCAGGATTAAAGATATTAGTTTAATTTTTGCAAATATTTCATACCAAATGTGCAAATATGATTTATTAGTAAACGCATTAAATGTGACTTATCAAATGCAGATTAATGCGTGAATTTAGGACTGAAGAAGGCCATAGAGGCATACCAGTCGGTAATGTAACTAATTTAATATTACTTTAAGTGATTACATAAAATTAATATCATTACGAAATAAAGTTAGGACAAATCTTAATTGATAGATTCCTTCTTCAGCCCCATACACGCTCTAAAGAACTCTGTTCAAATATCGACTTTTTTGTATATCTCAGTTTTGTTTTCATTTTCATTAAAATATCAATTCAATTTAAACAGATTTCCCCATGCTTACGTACTAACTATACACCAGCAGTGCCAGGAATTTGAGGCGTAAACAAATCTAAGAGATATAAAGTGATTGAATTGTATTTATGTTTTGCTTAGGGAAGTAGTAACTTTACAAAGGAAATGTTTATTTAATTTACTCGAAACAATAATCCTCAAATTCCCAGACACCGCTCTTTATTTTGAGCATGCACCAACAAAAATGCCAATAATTTTAGATGATATGCGGATTATAGATTACATATACATTCGAGGTATATATACAGCAATGATTTCATAGTTGATTTTCGATTAAATGTATGTACAGATTGTTAGATCGCTGGTCCGTTTATTAGCATTTTTGCATGTATTTACACTAGACTACAAGACAACGCTACGTTCAACTACATGAAGGGGTTCGGGATTCTCTCGGGCAAGTCAGGAGCGACTCATGGATGTTTTGGAGGGGGAAAAGAATAACAGGTTGGGAGGGGGAAATAAAAAAGAAAACGGAAAAGAATAGACGAAAGGAAGGGAAGACAGAAAACATAATAAATAGAAAGCCTAAGCAGCGCTGCACGTGGGACACCTCTCACTGGAGGTGTTCTTTCTAGAGACCAAGTCGAAGCGAACCGAATTGGATAGGAGACGGAGGATGTTACGGAGGAGGAGTGGGCTGAGAGCTCTTATCTGGTAATTACCGCTGCTTGCGATATCCTCCTGGGGATAGATAACTCGCTCCTCGTCCTCCACCCACGAATCGACCACTATGAAATCGGCCACGAAACTGGGTATGTGGCACTTTAGGATGGCGCTATTGCCCCTGAGTATGGACTCGTCCATGACATTGACGGTGTAGGATTGAGGCACAACTGCAAAGTTTACGGAGAGATTGATTGAGTGCGGAGTGTGGGATAAAATCATAAGAGTAAGAGTGGCGCCGGTGGGAGGAATCCCCTTCATGAGGCTAAGCTAACTGCCTAATTCAAATCTACGATAGGTAGGTTGGCGTCCTACCAGTTATGTTCTTGGTGAAGACCTCGCCTTCGGTATCAATCCAATCCGTTATGTCTATGTGATCCGCCACAAAGGAGGGCGTCTGGCACTTGAAAATGGCCGCGTTACCCTTGATCACGTATTCGTCGTAGACTTGCGACTCAAAGAACTGCTTTACCACTGCAAGACGAGAAGCGGGAGACTAAAAAAAGGACTGAAGGGGTCTGGAGGTGATGGGGTATCGATTTCTAAGTAGGGTAATGCGATTATCCTAAGGGTTACCCATGGAATCGTCGGGAAGGGGCCTCTGTATCTCAGTGCCTGCCTCGTCAATCCACCCCTCAACGTCGATAAAATCGGCCACGAACGACGGCACCAGGCACTTCAGAGTGGCTGAGTTGCCACGAAGGACGAACTCGTCGATTACTCGAGTCTGGTAAAACTGGTGGACAACTGAAGGAAATCAAAGGGAACTTGGTAAGAGTAAAACTAAATAAGACTGGAATATGGTCACTGGAGAGGGGTGGGGATAGACGTCTGAGGGAAGTGAGCAGTAGTACCCGTCTCCTCGGCATTATTGGGATAGTAGTTGCGACCCTCCGAGTCCAGCCAGAGATCGACGAACACAAAGTCTGCCACGTACGAGGGAATCTCGCACTTCATCACCACGGAGTTGCCCCTAATGACGTACTCATTGTCTGCCTCCGATTCGTAGCTCTGTATGACGACTAAGCCAAGGGAACATAATCATGAACATAAAATAGAGTAAGAGTAGGGGAGATGGGGAGACGGACAGGTGGAGTCTAAGGACCTAATGCAACACTCATGGAGGCGAAACTACATTTAAGACTGTACCATAGGCGCTGGTGGCGTTATTGCGCCACAACTCGGTGCCCTCATCGTCCACCCAAGCTTCGACCTGAACAAAATCGGCCACGAAGGATGGAATTTTACACTTGACCACCGCCGCATTGCCCTTAATCACATACTCATTCTCGGCCTCGGTTATGTAGAACTGCGAAACGACTGTGAATCGAAGGAAATCATAAATTAAGGGATGTCGGAAAATGGGAAAGTGCTGGAAAATGCTGGGAATGGAGTGGGACCGTAAACTAATCGCATAACGTAAGCTATTGGCATCGCATCGCACCGTAATTGTCTGAGAAGGACAAGACGTTGCCCTCGTCGTCGATCCACGACTCCACGCGGACGAAATCGGCCACAAACGATGGAATGGAACACTTTAGGACAGCCGCATTACCACGAATCACATACTCGGTCATGATCTCTGCCTCATAGAACTGATTGACAACTGCAAAGGTGCGTAATAAAAAAGGATACGGAAATGATAAGGGAGAATGGAATGGAGAGGAATGAAACACCCACAAGTAGTTGCCTAAAAAGTAATCATTTACGCTGTTGCTAGTACCATAATTCTCAGAGGGTCGCAATTCGGTTCCCTCCTCATCTATCCAGGACTCGACACGCACAAAATCGGCCACAAACGAGGGAATGGAACACTTAAGCACCGCCGCATTGCCCCGAATCACATACTCCATCAGGATATCGGCGCCGTAGTACTGATTCACAACTGATTTGGGGAAAAACAAAGCACGAAAATGAAAGGAAAGCTGAAGCTAGTCAAAATAGGGAAAGGAGTGGCTTTGGGAGTCCTGCTTAAGGCTAACAATAATAACAGTGTTTCGACGGGGGCTAACTGTACCGAAATTATCCTCCGGAACGTATTCAGTGCCGTCGCTGGCCACCCAGGCCTCGACACGCAGGAAATCGGCCACAAAACTGGGAATAGTGCACTTTAATACCGCCGTATTGCCTTTGATAACATACTCGGAAACAACCTCAGCCTCGTAATACTGATTCACGACTGTAAAAATGTTTGTGTTTAGGAGAAACTGAAAATAAGTGTGATTGCGCAAATGGGAATAATGAAGGTGTTGGGATGGGGGCCGGGATTATCCTCTATAGCCATTAATGTTGTGTACCCGCTCCCTGTTGTTCGCCGAGTGTGCCGTAGAGCTGACCCTCCTCGTCCTGCCAGGATACGACCTGGACAAAGTCCGCCACGAACGATGGAATCGAGCACTTGAGCACCGCCGCATTGCCCCTTATGACGTACTCGTTGTTGACCTCCGATTCGTAGAACTGCTGCACAACTGGAGGTGAGTTCACACAGCGACTGATTATATAATGAATGAAAGCAGAGAGGGCGGGGGCGGGGTACCCTCGAGAACCAAGGTCCACATCTAGCGTGCGGCGGGCGTGAGAAAATGTGCAGCGAGCTAATTGAAACGAGAGTGTCTTCTAACAGCGACAGCGGCAATGTCGCGGAGTGCCCCTCGCTGTAATGGGAGTCCAAAGCGCAATCGGCTTGGAGGGCTCCGCTTCCCTGAGAAAGTCTCTGGCCAAGAGGTTAATAATGGTTCTGATAACATGGCTCATCAACACGAACCCATCCGAGATAGCGAAGATAAATGCATTAAAAAGGTAAACATAAAAGATGCAAGGGGAAAGGGTAGGTACTTATCCATTATTCGTGTACGTCACGCAACTGTACAAAGCCCGGCTAAAGCTGGGCCAAAGTGTAACCAAAAAGCTATCAAACAAACCGTGTTCGCTGCCCGGCAGGAAGTCTTCATTCTGGTCGGTGTGCCAGGAGACAACGCTCACAAAATCGGCCACGAAGGAGGGAATCTCGCATTTCAGAACTGCTGCATTGCCGCGTATTACATAAGCCTTATTTACATCCGTGTCGTAGTATTGGGCAACGACTAAAATAGCAACGACATCAGCAACCATATAAATGTGTGTAAATAATAAACCCAAGATAAGGTAACAAAAATTAAGTCGGGAAAGCGAAACACTCTGAAGGATCGAGGAAGCTAAAACGAAGGAGCGGAGGTTTTCGAACTGTTCCAGTTGCTACCTAACCAGTGTTGGTTAATTCGGTTACAGTTTGAGTTGAGGGTTGTGTGTATTTTACAGAATTGTTGTAATTAGTGTGGCAGTTCGCCTGTTAACTGTACTTGCACTGTACACAAGTGTTTCTGTGAGTTTGACTTTGTAGTGTTGTACAGTAGTGGTTAAAGTAGTGCTATTTTCTAAAAGCTCACACACAGAGAAGGCAATTCTGTGCACTTGATCACACACCATATTCAGTGCCTGGATAGAAACTCTCTTGCTGATCGCTATGCCAGGATATAACGTTTACGAAATCGGCTACAAATGACGGTATATCGCATTTCAAGATGGCGGAGTTGCCGCGGATGACAAACGCTTTGTGTATATCCTCTTCGTAGTGTTGAGAAACGACTGTACAGTAGGAGAAATTAAAATAAAATTGAGTTGGCTTTAAAAGGGGAATGATTGAAGTATGGAATGGAGTGGAAGGATTTGCAATGATATTCGCGGAACCCCTGCATGCTTTTAGAAGACCGGATAGCTTCGGATAGCTTGGATCGCACCGTATTCCGTCCCCGGAAAGTAGGTCTCCTCCTCGTCGGCGTGCCAGGATACCACCTCGACAAAATCGGCCACGAACGAGGGTATCAGGCACTTGATGACCGCCGAGTTGCCACGGATCACGTGCTCCTTGTTCACATCCGCCTCGTAGTACTGGGCAACCACTGGGAAGGGCGCAAACATTGCCGATTAGTTGGGACACATTCTCACGGTACCTGTACCCAAACATCCGATTTAGCCTTGAAAGTTATGAGGAACTTGGTTCCTGGAAGCGTCTGGCTTTATTGCCACCTTCTGGTTGGAAAATCATTAAAAGACAGACCACGAAACCGTCAACACGTCGCTGCCTGACAGCCAAAGTTAATTTCAATTAACCAAAATATTTTATCTGCCGGTCTGTGTGTGGCTCAGGGTGTAGACCATAACTCAATTCAGCCAACTAGCTCCAGGCGGCTGGACAGCAGACTATATGTAGTTTTCGTAGTCTGCGCTTTATTCACACATGAGCATACTATAAAATGATAAATTCCCTCGGTTAATAGTAAGCGAAAGCAAACGACAATAATGATGTCAGAGAGAGGTGGCTCTTGGGCGGCTAGGTGTGCTGGCTAATTGCCAGGGAACACGTCAGCCGGCTATGAGTAAGCGGGTGGTTTGGCTCCAGCATAATTAGCTAAAATGTGTTCAGGTCTGGCCTATTTAGGCCCTGCTTCATGCAAGCGGAAGTGACTGATAGCCAAGGGAGTAGAGTCTGGCCTATAACTCGATAAGCTGGCAGCCCGTCAGCCCCATACGGTGTGCGCCTAATAAGGTGACAATTGCATCATCACCATCTTCTTCATTATCATCACCATCCTCGTCGTCAGCGAAGCTTGCAGCGTGCACATCTTCCAGAGGCGAAGACACGTCGCGGGAGCTGTCAAGGGCTGCCGGTGGAGTCACTGGCAAAAGGCAGGTACAGTTGCCGCCAAACACACAGAGAGGCAGGCAGAGGAAGTTAAACGGCGCCAACAAACCGATTAAAGTGAAATGCCAACTTGCATTAAAATTCCACAAAAACTTGCAAAACGCGACTAAGATATGTGTGCGAAAATGAAAGCGTGCGGAAAACTTTGGCTATGCGCAAAGAGTTCGATGGAAATCACGTGAAAAACTCTGTTTTAATTGCCTCTGCCGGTGCAACAATAAGTCAAACACGAGAGGTCAAGCACTGCAGACAGTGACTTGACACGCAGAGTCCGCCGGAAGCTATGGCAGCTATGAAATCAACGTCGATTTGGAGGAGGATCTGCGAAACCAACGCTGATGGGCCTTCGATTGGGTGTAGCTGGAAGAAACTTTGTAAATATAGGGCAGTGCAAGCCCTGGAGTTGGTTTTGATAAATTTATCTCACAAATTACAAATGTAAAAATTGTTTGCAAATTGCGTCTAAATATTATTACTTTAATCATGGAATTTTTTCACAAATACTGAAGACAATTCTAAATACATTTTATTTACAGAAATTCTTTTCGTTTTACTTTGACATTTTTTTAAACTTTCCACTTCAAAAAAGTTCTCTCATAACTTGACTTGCACTGCCCTCGATTTACCTCTGAACACTCTCAACTTACCGGCTCGTACGTGTACATCCCGGGAGATGATAGATCCAAACTGGTTGCGGGCCAGACAGGCATAGACCTGGGCGTGAACCTCCTGCCGGTAGTCCTCGGCACGGAATGGCGGGAAGACAAGCTTGCCATCGGATGAGATCTGACGCAGGCCGGGAACGTCTCCCACGGCGGTGCCATCGCTACGGATCCAAATAATCTCGGGCATGGGGTTGCCGCTGGACTTGCACTCGATCTCGGCTCCCGTGGAGTTGGAGAAGTCAATGCGGTTGGTCGGTTCCTTGAGGAAGACAGGTCCTTTCTGGTCGGCATCTGGGGAATTGGCAGCTGAGCTTTGACTAGCCAAAGCTGAAACAGAGAATAGAAAATATTAATAAGTTATTCGTAATAGATAATTATATGTACATATGTATGTAGTATAGGAACCCAAATTTTGGTTTTAGGAATAGTGCAATGGGCCCTTTTTATCTTAAGTTTTTTATATAGTTTATCAAATATCACAAATTAGTGATCGAAAATGCTCAATTGTATTCTTATCGATTAGTTATTATAATCTCTTCACACTGCATTTACAATTAGTGTGTAGTATTATCTCTGTAATATGGTGTTTCTACCAAGTTTATATTTTATTTTATTAAAAAATCAAAAATATAAAGTACTCTCATGTCCTGGAAATAACTGAAAACTGACAGGTGATAACCAGTGTTCTTAATTTTTGATATTATATGTATATACTTTATAGTATTAGTAATATATGATGCAATCATCAAGTCTATGGCTACGGTTTATGGTCAGAACATCCGCTGCGGAAGTGCATTGACGGAGGGTCCGGCCCTCATATCCATGTCAACAGTTTGGCTATTGTTCCGGTCTCGGTTGTTTGACAATTGAGTGCCATGGATCAGTGACTCCCCGGCTCTGGACCCCCAACACAAAGCCAGTACGAGTATTCATTTCTATGCTGCTTCCAAGCTGGGCCGAGATTCACTACCACTTCCACCCACTGCCACCAACGTAAACAAAAGGCGACCAGGCAAAAATCGTTCGTTGACACTTTGCAGGCTCCCAATCCCCATCCCCATCCCTTCCCCTCTGCATTTGTTGATGCCGTCACTGTTGCAATGGCAAACGATTTCATATTCTATTTTATGCAGCCACGCCGCAGAGTTCCTGTTGGCAAAAGGTGTTGACAAATTTCAGCACGCCCCCCAGCCGCCTGTAATTTCAATGCAATTCTTGGGGCGTGAGCCTGCAATTTGTCCAAGGATATTAAAAGTTTTCCTAACCGCAATTTTCTACACTAAAAGTGTGTGAGTTCTGGGTTGCCTTTGCAGGTGAGATGCAAGGACTAAATTGGGAAACGATTTATTTAGAAACCAAAACCATTTCATGCTAAATGTAACTTGTAAATGTGGGATAAAAAGAACCGAACAATTTTAGAGGGAGGAGTCACCCAATTCATCAGCTGTCAGAACCGTATTAGTTTTTTAAATGAAACCCAATTATTTATTTAACAACGGAGTGGACAATGTCATGCCACACGCACTCAAAATTCTAACAAATTTGTGTTTGCCGCTTTGTCAAGCGACTCCGAGGCGTTGCTTAGGGGCTAAACAAATAAATTGATCAATTATTTTTTTTTTAACGTTTCAATTACTTGGGGAATATGGGTGGCACAAAGGAAGCGTAACATTCAAATTTAAGTGTGTTAGGTTTTTCTCCCAAACAATTAATATTGCAAAAGAATTAAGGTTTCTGAGATAAAGCTTTAAGCAACGTGGCAAGATTGTACATTTCATAAGCTAAGCGAATAAATCAATGCAATTTTATTTTAAAATAAAGCTGTTTATCGGTTTAAATATTTATCTTCTATCCCATATACTCGTAATAAATAAATACTGAATTTCTGCTTACTCGGAATTAAACTTCGTCTTGTTCTCTACTTCTCATATCCTTTTCAATTAAAGATGTCTCATATTTTCAAAACGGACTGTATCCGTCAGTTCACATGTGCATTTCTGTGCCTCAAAATATATAAAATATTCAGCATATGCTGGCCATACGGAAACATTCGACGAAATGTGCGAAAAAAGCAAAGGAAAAGTAAGGAGAGAAGATGAGAATTGCGTTCTTCGGATTAAATTTTGCAGCTGTTGTTTTTTATGGTTGTTTCCGGAGAGCAAATATAATTTATGGAACTAGAAATCATTCGCAATAGTTTTACTGTATTTTAAGCTGTACTAGAACTATATTAGTTTAAAGCTTAGCTCAGCATTTAATTGCTTAGTTAATGAAATGCATTTAGTTTTTGCAACACTTTAAATCCCACCTGCTATTTGCCTTAAATCTTGGCCAGCTTCCCCTGCAGCAAAGGCAGCAGGTGTTTTTGTTTTCTTTTATTGCTTCGTTTCCAAAACTTGAAGCTTTTTTGCGAACGAAAAAAAAAAGCAGCCAGAACGAAACCGGTTGAGAAGCCGGCTTTTTAAGCAAACAAAGCAAGTAAAGCAAAGCAAAGCCAAGTCAGAGGCAGCGCGAAGCAAGAGCAAAACTGAGATTTCAACGGCGGCACATCTCAAGCTAATCAAGCGCCTCTGAGCTATGTTTGCGGAATATGTTTAGTTTTTCGCCGAGCTATTTTCCACTTAAGTGGGCAATTTGCAACCACCATGATGATGATGATGATGATGATGCACTTGCCGACATCTAAGGTCACAATTATGCACTTCTTACAGCCTGAAGAGGAAGGTGTGACTCAGCACGAGGTGCTCAAATATTTGCCACTGGTCTTTTCTTGGGTCAACAGTAGCGAGGAGCCAAGAAGCCAAGAAGAGACATGGCAAATAAAAATAAACTCATGCCTTGGAATGACTCACACAACAAGCGAAAAAGTAATAGGGTTAGGAACTTGTGAAAACACGCGATTCCAGAGGTGTCAAGTTACGCCATTCAAGTCCCCATAAAAAGATATTGAACTTCAATCTGAAATCTTCAAGTTTCGTACTTAAAATTTCGTTACTTTTGAGGAATTATTATTTTTACACTGCTTAATATACCGCTTCCGCTCAGTTAATTAACCCATAGGGAGGCATAGACAAACCCCTAACACCTCTCGAGGGGGAAATTGGAAACTAATAACTTCCGGCTAAACAAAAACAAAGGCCCGAAAAGTTCAATAGGCAAACACGCATATGACCCCGCCCACCGAAATTAGTCCACATCACGCACTCTTGCCATCGAGGTCAGGCGCCAAAGTTCTGGCTGCCCAGGACGTAACCATTGGGAGGAGGGGATACGTGTGCCCCTCCTCCTGAGGTACTACCTGAACGCCACAAATCTGAACCATTTCAGTGCGATTCCGATCGGTGAAAGAAACATCTGCTCGGGAGTTCAGAAACCAGTTCGACGACAGCTGTTCGGCGGAGGAGTGGCAGCGGAGGAGATGGAGAACAGGTCTCTCAATGTCAGTAGTACCCACTCATTCATGCGAATCGTGCGGCATTTACCCACACACTGATCACGTTCAGTTAGGGTTTATATTACCAATTGCGAGACTATAAAAATAAATAAAATGTAAGCGTACATATGTATGTACTATACACCGATGAAAATCGTTATTTCGTCAACTGAAAATGAACAAGATATCTCTGAAAGAGAAATTATAGTAGAAACTCTGAAGCTTTAAGTTTTCGAAACATTAATATGAGCTACGAAGATTTACGAATCCTGTTTAAAAACCAATTTAAAGACAAAAGTATTAGAAATTTCCTAATAGCTATTTTACATTTTTTTACTAAGTACTCGCTACCCAAATCATTGTGAGTGGAATTAAAGAGAACAGAGACAGTGAACTGGCTAACTGGCTGGAATTAACGGAAAACTCGAATTCAACAGGACAAAAGCAGTAGAACATGTTGACAATTTAAGCCAAATGTTGCCAGAAGCATGTTGCAAAACACTTAATTGAGGATAAGTTTGACTAGGAACACGTAGTCAGCACAAATATAGATGTTAAAGATGTTGATAACTGCAAATGTTGCCAGAAGCATGTTGCGAAATACCCAATTGAGGATAAGTTGACTAGGAACATGTTGCCAACGCAAATACAGATATTGAAGAAGTTCGCAGTAATTTTACTATCTAATAACTTCCATATTAACTATCCGAATTCACTGAAACCTTTTATAGTGTAACTCCGCACGAATAAACTATTTTCAAATATTTACAATTATAACAAATTAAGGAGACTATTAATAAATATAATCATATAAACTCGAGTCTAATATCTGATATTTATTCTCGCAGTGCTAAAGTAATTGGTTAATGCCGTGACACAGATAATTGCAGACGCACTGCCCACGCCAAATTCTAACAGCTCGGCGCAGACAACTGCAAGTCACCAGTGGCAGTCCGAAACCACAAGCTACAGCTACTCGTAACCTGTCCACCTCACCGTGGGCAGAAGATGTCAGGGAGCCGCGGTGACGACACGCCGCCCTCGACAGAAGCTGACACCGATAACAGCCACAAGCCCAGGTAACCGCAGCCAGGTGC
>VNJS01008435.1:0-36000 GCA_008042575.1 Drosophila watanabei
ACATGGGGAAATAACGGATCTGCACAAGTGCTGAAAGTGAGGAGTTATTACATTCTCGAAGAGTTTCAGAGTAGCCGATAACTTTGAGAATACAGGATACAGGCATCCGTTTTGCTACCTTTTTTGTGGAGAGGAATAATAAAGGATTCCTTCCAAATAAGGGGAAATTCGGAGGTTTCTAAAGATAAGGTAAACAATTTTAGAAGGGGGTTGCACATAGCTTCCGCGCAATCGGGACCCGGTGAATATACTGGCTTAACGCGTTGAAGATCCAGACTTAGAGAGCTTTCGTTTAAGATAGAACTGAAGATTAGGTTTGAGCAGGGCATAGAGTAAGAATATGTCTGGTCTAAATTGGCCGAAGGAGAATAGGTTGTTTTAAAAAACTCAGCAAATATATCGGCAATAGCCTGATCTGAGTTTATGAAAGTATTAATGAAAGCGAGAAAGGATATAAATTTTGTTTACGCTTAGTGTTTACAAAATTATAAAACTGTTTCGGGTTCTGCGCAAACTGAGCCCCACAACGAGTCAGATTATTTTTATAACACTGAGCGTTGAGCACGGTAAATTTAGACCGAGCACTTCTATATTTAGATAAAGCCGTAGGAGAGACAGACAGTTTATATTTATTATAAAGCCTAGACTAAACGTTTTTTAGGCGTGTCAGCTCTTTACTAAACCAAGGTGGTTTACCAGAGACCAACGAATAGGTCATCGGAACACAAGATAAAAAGTAGGAGTTCATGGCACTGTAAAAAATGTCCACGGCAGCTGCCATGTCAGTGCACATGTACAAATTTGACCAATTGAATTCCGCTATTAACGTGTTAAGCTTGTGAAAGCCAGCTTTACGAAAACAACGAACTTTATCGACTAATCGATCAGACTTCACCTTAACAACAGTGCCCGTTTCGATAGTCACGTCGAAAGTAGGATGGTAAGGATCTTCAAGCAGCGTCAGTGGAGAGACTCTATTTAAGTTTACACCTGCAGAATCAGAGACAAAGCAGAGATCTAGTAGGCGGTTTAAAGAATTAAAGACATGGTTAACTTCAGACAAAGATAAGTCGAGCAAGCCATCTATAAGGTCATGCTGTGCCGCGGACTGAAGGACATTTGACACACCATCTGATGACCAACGCGCTCCAGGAATATTGAAGTCACCTAAAGTCACTAGTTGGACTCTATCTGAAAGTCTATTGGAAACGGCCTGAATTGCCGAAAGGTGTTTCCAATAGATAGGCTCTTCAGCAGATGGAGGGACATAAGAGCATTTAATATATATAAAACTACGTGGAAACGATAGTTTTACACAAATGAACTCACAGTCGGTGAAATCGTCGAGAACCACTAGCTCAGAGGTAAGGGAAGAGTCATCGGCAAATAAGGCTTCACCTCCTTGCTGGGAAATCTATAAATTGTGTACTTACATGGAAAAATTTCAGAGCTTAGTATCTCCAGCTTTAACCAGGTTTCAGTAAACACAATTACTTGGGATGCGAAGAAAAAACTATCAGAGTACCATTTGGAGAGCTTGCTGCGTAAGCCTCTAGTACTCTGATAGAAAAGTAGGAGGAAAGTATTTAGTTTTTTGCAGGTGAAGTTGAGGAAGTGTTCGCATTGGTCTCAATGGTTTTTGCCGGCTTGGGGAGTCGTACTCCCACAGGCCGTTTTTTTTTTTTTTTTTTTTTTTGTTTTTTTTCCCCTTGTATTCTTTAACTACGACGTGCTCGGGCCGGAAGTCACCAGAGCAAATAGTGTCAAAGAACTTGAGCGGGACACTTATCTTGAAAGATGAGATGTCCCTGGCGTAAGAAAATGTTAACTTTTCCACCTTTACATTTTCGGCTTGTGTTTTGCCGTGTATATAGGCAAGTACATCTTCAGATGCGAAATCAGGGGCAAACCGCGAAACAAATATTGTTTCCGATGGTTGAACAGCCGTGAGGGTCTTTGGTAAAGCCAAGCTACCAACAACGGCCGGTAATCCGAGCTTGGTTTGACCCTGGGTATTTTTTATTATGGAAGTCTGCGTTGTCAAGGGTAGGGACACCGCAGCGGACTCAGCAGACTCAACCGACATTACTGGCAGAGCTGTCGGCAATTCCATATCGGCACATTCGGTTACCGAATCTAATACTGTCTCATATCGCAAAACCCTTGGAGAAGGTATTAAAGAGTTAACGGGAGAGAGTAAGAGTGAGCGGAATAGCTTGGAACCACTTAGCTGCAGCCCAAAGTAACGGAGCTTAAGCGGGGATAAACGTGATAGGCACAAAAGAGAAGCAAGAAAACCGTCTTAGCACAAAACTAAAAGTGATTATTAATACAATTAATTTACACAGAGAGAGCATGCACACGCGGCAGCAAACGGTAAATGATTTTTATTTATTTGAGTGAACAAATTAAAGGAAACTCCGATGGTTTAAAATGCAAAAAAAAAAATATACAAATTTGAAGCGCAAAACAAAAACACGACCGTTCGCTATGAAATGAAAAGACGAATATATCGAATATATTCTTGCCGACCAGCACTATGGGGGCGCTGTGTGGGCTCTTTGACGGTTCGATCCGCCTATCACGCAATAGCTCGTCAACTTGTGTCCTTGTTGGTCCTAGATGTTTTGGAAGGATCAGCCACGCACTCCTTCGCAGCTTATGGTCGCTTTGATGCCACAGAGGAAATCTAGTCCTTACAAGAGATCATCCACTACAGTGTTCATCACTAGCAAGAAAAGTTTCACTTGTTGGTGACCCAGGTGATTGGTTACCACCAGGCCCCTCGTAAGATCATGGTGGGATCAATAAGCCATTAGAATCCGGATACGAATCTCTTGCCAATCTCTTCTACGACCGATCTCAGCTGCTCGTTGTGGCTTCGCGTGGCTCCAGTATCCAGGGTGGCCTTAAATGGTTTTCCTTTGATGCTGACCTGCGCCTGGATCTGTCTGCTTGAGGCCCGAAACCGTTTCCCGATATTCGGCAGCATTCCATTATGTGAAGGCCACGTCTGCCACAGTCCCAGCAGAATAGCACTCGGGCTGTCGGCACTTCCGTTGAAAGTGTCTGTTTTCTCCGCAATTTCTGCAGGCGTGATGCACGTTGATCGGGGCCTCGGATTCCCACATGATGGTTCCATGTAGCATTTTGGTGCCTCTTCTAGTCGGCGCTGGTCCTGGTTTGAGTGTACATGAGCACCCATCGTGGCACCCTGAGTTTCTCGATGTGAAGGGTTGAATCCGTCGCGATCTTGAATGCTTGTCTGTCTCCAATCTCCCCGGCGTCTTATGATCTCAAAGTTTACTACCAGCTGTGTTAGTTCGCAAATGTTCGAAAATCCAGACGCCGAGGGTAAAGTAAATATTTTCGTAAGCGAGTTCCAACTCTTAGGCCATGGTATATCCCGCCCGTTGCATGAGCCTTTAAAAATATCGCGGCGGTAAGAAAAACTCAAGAAACTCCTTAAAAGTTTTCCATGTCGTGCCCTGAAGTCTGCTCGTTCTGAACCAACCCTCCGTCTTTCCGACCAGTAACACCGACATTGCTTGGGGCAGGGCTCGTAGATCAACTTGGTAGGCGGCTGTCCTCTCTTCGTTGTGTCGCAGGTAAAATCAAAAGCAAGTGTATCTGGCCATTTTGTCTACCAATACGGCGCAGGAGGTCCATTCGTGTCGCGCCTGTGTCCCGCGGCGTTCGTCGGTTTGTAGTATTGCCGTCAAATTAAGGAAAGACGTGGTCCGGGGTACCTGGAGGGTATTGCTCATACAGTCACCAGGTCCTTCTTCATTACATTGGTTGACCTCGACGGTAATAGGCGACTTAGTCAGGAGTAACGTCGTTTCCGTACGCCGTTTCCATTTTTGTCAACTGCGCTTGTGTTTCCGGCGATAGGTCCTCTAGCCTCGAAAACTCAACAAGCCGCTGGCGCAACTCTTCAGTTCCAGCGCTATTTAACCCGAACTCGGCGGTCAAGGTCTTGAGTTCGAAGGCCGCGGTCCACGACAATGATTATTGTTTAAAATCTTGCCTGCGCGATGCACGTGGTTCCCGATTTTAATTGTCAGCGGCTTGGCTTGCACGATGTTCTAACGCTGAGAAAAGTTTAGCCTTGCGATCACGTTGCCCTCGTCGGCTTTTTTCTCCTGCTTGCGACGGGTATATTATGAGCGTGCGATCTCAGAGGTTAGTTAGGCCTACTTTCACCAACTAACTAACAACTACTACTAACTATTTTATTCTGCTCAATAAAATTTCTCCCAGTGTATTCATATATGTATTTATTTCATTGTATTTACTACAAACTTTCCAGCTTCGGGCTCCTTGATCTTTAACGGTTACTTACTTCCGAATGCCGCTTGGCAGAATATTCCAGTACCAAATGTTAAAAAAAAAGTATGATCTAGTTGTTCTTTAGGCCACGATGGTTGGAATTTTTCCCAATTTTTCTTAACTTTTCCCTGCTCGGGCGCCAATCTGTAAGAATTCTTTTGCTAGGATCGGCGTCTCAGTTCGCCAAGGCTCCTCTTCAGATGAAATGTATTATCTTTGAGACACTTGAAGGAGGGTTATCATAATGTTTTAATTGGTAAATTCTTACTCGGGTCACCGAGCCGTGGTATAAAACTATGCGAACGGGTTCGAAAAAGCAGCGACGATACCGTCGCTGCTACTCCTGTCGAAAAACTATGAAAATGTCTGGATACGCATCGGCGGTATGATCGCAGTTAAAAACGCTGAGCAAACTCTACGAAGATGCCCGGATGCGGAAGCACACAGACGGCATTTATCGTAGCTAACACTGGTGGCTAAAACTATTCCACACGAACCTGGAGTACTCGCAGAAAGCACCGTCGCAGCTAATCCTACAGAGAAAACTCTGCGAATATGCCCGGAAACGCACAGGAGGCATGTACTGGTGGCTAAAACTATTGCGCACGGGTCCGGAGTACTCGCAGACAGCACCGTTGCAGCTAATCCTGCTAAGATACACTCTATGAAAATACCCGGATACACGCAGACGGCATAACCATATCTAACTCTGGCGACACGAATGATTTTAGCATATACATGTCGAGTTGCTTTAGTTTTATTTCATTCATATTTTCTAAGCCCTGTCTGTCCCTGTCGCACTCATTTTGCTCACCCTGCTTGCCGAAACGAATGATTTGGTGTTTGTTGATCCTCAAGTTTCGCTCGTGTTGCCCACTTTTCAATTCCCAATCCCTAAGTGTGACCGTCGTAGTTTTTTTCTCGAAAAATCCCAGGCGAGGCGATCGTGGCTTCGGCTAAAATCGAGCCATTTTCCTAGCTTATTCGATAGGTTTTGGGTGGCCACTTAGGGCTACCTTAAATCTAGTCTCTATTTTAATCGACTAACAAAATGATTTAATAATGTGAATCTTTACAAACCCTTAAGGGGGTCATCCCATGTGACGGCCTGTTTTTAAGGGGTTTTTTAGAATTTATTTTCTTCGTCCAGTGAAAAGATAGAGCCTTAAATTTTTTGTCACTTGTAAACATATATTTTGACAATATGAATATAAATTTTGATCAAAAAAATATTGAGTGGAACTAGAGGTACACCGTTTTGAACAGCCCCGCCTTTAAAAAAAGGTACCCTTAGTATCTCCACGATTCCGGCCGATTGGCTTATCGGAAATCAAAAAACTAAACAGCATTTAAATCTGTACGTCAAAATGCACGGTATGAACTACAATCAAATGAATATATAAAAAATTGAATTTTTGACAGACATTTGAAAAAAAAAATTGTGTTTTTTGCCGTTTTTTTTTAGTTTTTTGCTAAAAAAAAATATAAGTTTTTAATATTTTTTAATGATCCTAGTTCATTTCATGCATTTACGTGTGTTTAACATTCCCTAAAAATTTCAAGTCATTCGGTCCATCCGAATTTGGGTTAGGATGGAGATCAGTTCGAAAAACACAGTTTTGCGAAAAACGCAAAAGAAATAATTATTCCAGGAGTAAGCTGCACTGAAGGGCATACTTTCACAGCGCTATAACTTTCATATGGCATTGAATATCAAAAAATCTTTTTAACCACATATTCTTCATAAGTTATAGATAATATTAATTGGAAAAAAACAATTTCGGTTTTTTTTTTTCGTCACATGGGATGACCCCCTTAAAAGCAACTCTCTGACAACGGTTCGATAAATATGTAGCAATTCAATTAGTCAACAAAGCAGGAATACCCAAAAGTTAAAGGTTTTTTTTTAAAGTAGCTTGTGGTTCCCAGAATCAAAAGCTTTGCTGAAATTTGTGAAGATAACGTCAGTTTGTTGCGTTCCAAATAACAACACGAAACTCGAGGAGGTTTGTCGAAGTAGATCTGTGTTTCATAATGCCATGCTGAAGCTGAGCAGAAGCTAGTTCAAATAACTTAGGATTCGCGCTGTTTTTCAATCCCACTGTAGTTTTCAATATTAGGTCTACATGGCGTACTAGCAAAATTTCGTAAAACACATCTATGTACAAGAGCTGGACCAGATAGGAATAAGGCTGGAGTGTTTTAAGATTCTGATAGTCATAAAAGTGCAGTTGAAGGTAGGTAGTTATTGTAGCAGTCAGAATTGTGAGTCAAGAAATCAGAGCGAGTACGATCGACTTGCAGCCCGGTTTTGTTGAATTTCTAAAAAAGTATTAACTTCACATTTTCTAAACTGGAAAGTCGACGAGAAACCAGGGAGGCTAATGCGAAACATAAGGAGAGGGAAACTTGGGTGAAGTGTGCTATAGAAACGCCAGTAAAATCAAAAAAGGTCCAAAATGCTGAAGAAAGAAAGGCGTTCAAGTCCGTGAAATTAACTTTGCGGAAGCAGCGAAAAGTGTCTAGCTCAGCTACAGGACAAGGTAGTAATGGAGTGGAAGCTTCTAGAATTATCTCCAAAGTGGGGATAACCAAAATTAAAATAGGAAGTTTCCCTTACTTAAAAATAAATTTGCTTGCTAAATATAAAATATAATAAAAAAAAAATAAATAACAAAAAAAAGCCCAACGTGATTATCTGGAAAGTATTTCTAATAAGTTATGTGTTTGAAAACGATTGGTGCAGTAAATTTTTAATTATCGAGTGCACCGACCACAAAATGGCATATTTTAGGAGATAGCTTTTAACTTTTTGATATCTTAAGTACATAAGATATACGTTTTTTATTTTTCAGAAATGCCTGTGGAGCTCTTCGAAACCTATCATACGGCAGACAAAATGATGAAAATAAGCGAGGAATAAAAAATGCTGGTGGAATAGAAGCTTTGGTTCATCTTCTTTGCCGGTCCCAAGAAACGGAAGTCAAAGAGTTGGTAACTGGAGTTCTATGGAATATGTCTTCTTGTGAAGACCTAAAACGGTCAATTATTGATGAAGCTCTTGCTGTCATAGTATGCAGCGTTATAAAGCCACATTCTGGCTGGGATACCGTTTGCTGTGGAGACACTTGTTTTTCAACAGTATTTCGAAATGCTTCCGGAGTACTGCGCAATGTAAGCTCAGCAGGAGAGCACGCAAGAGGTTGTCTGCGAAACTGTGAACATTTAGTTGAATGCCTGCTTTATGTTGTGCGAACAGCGATTGAGAAAAACAATATTGGAAACAAAACAGTAGAAAATTGTGTATGCATACTTCGAAATCTATCTTACCGATGTCAAGAAGTTGAAGATCCCAATTACGACAAGCATCCTTACATAACAACAGAACGAATACTCCCATCTTCATCCAAAGGTAAATCGGTCTTCAATAATTAGCTTAAATTTCATTATATTTGTATATTTTTTTTTAGTTATTTCTGATTCATGAATTTAAATCCGAATCCTTAGATGTATTACACACACTAGTTTAAACTTAGTTCAGGAGATCAGCCTATATCTGGTCATTTGGTCATTTGTACATAAGTAAAAAATTTAATAAGTAAATTAGAAACATTTTGCTATTGATATTAAATAATAACAAGAAAGGAAGCTAACTTCGGCACGCCGGCAAATTCCAATTGTATCAATTATAATCTATATAATATAAAAATTACTACTTTCATATTCATAAAAAATTTAGTTATATATATTTTTTTTTACATTTTTTTTTACTTTACATGTAGTAAAGTGTAATTTTTTCCACATTTACTGACCGTTTCTGTGACAGTTATATAATATAGTCATCCAATTCTTATGAAATTTATAACAAAGTTTAAAAATAATATGAACTGCTTGTATCTCAAATAAGAAGAAATTATGTTGAAAACTGACAAAGTTATACAGGGTTCGGCACTCGAAGTGTAACCAAGGTCAAACCGCTCGCGCAGCTGACGCTAAAATGACAGTTTATAAGCGCACGAAAACATTTTGCTAAAAGTGAACGCGAAAAAAATTTCAGCAATGGATTTCAAACGTAATAGAGTGATTGCATTATATTTAGCTGGAAAATCACAACCACCGATTGTTCGTGAGCTTAAACATCTTAAAGTGAATAAAGTTTTCGTTTATCGCACCATAACTCGTTACAATGATACTGGTAGCATCGCAAAACGTTAGGTGGTCATCAAAAGACTGGTTTGGGCGTCAAGGTAAATGCGCAATACTATCGGGAAAGTATTCTGAAGATTGCTTTAAAGCCGTGGGCAGACAAACATTTTGGTGACAGACGTTTCAACAGGACTCGGCACCATCTCACAACGCTCGATTAAACCAAAAATCGCTGGAAAACAACGTTCCAAACTTTATAACGCCTACACAATGGCTCTCAAATTCACCAGATCCGATGGATGAGGTTCTTAAAAAAGCCGTTGTTCGCGAGTGGGCCAAAATACCTGCAAATCACATTCGGGCAGCTTGCGATTCGTTTTTGGACCGTCTCAAGGCCATAGTCAAAGCAAAAGGTGGTCATATCGAGCAAAAGCGAATTGTTTCTGAATTTTGTGTTATGAAGAAATCATCTCCGACCCTATAAAGTATATAGCAGCATTAACAGCCGAGTCGATCTAGCCCTGTCCGTCTGTCCGTTTCTATGCAAACAAGTCCCTCAGTTTTGAAGTTTTCTGAATAAAACTTTGTAGATAGTGTTTTATAAACTCTCACTCGTATATATGTCGGAACGGAAAAAAAAGAAACTTCACTGTTTTTTAACATATCATAGTTATGAGCTCTCGGTTATGATCTTTGTACATTATTTCAGAATTTCGGATTTCATTTTATAAAAATAAAAATCAGACTACTATATCATATAGCTGCCATAGGAATGGTCGGGAAATTATAACTGTCAGTTTTTAAAATATTTGTTTCTACTATGAGATACAAGCATTCCTTATTATTTCAGAATTTTGATTTTAAATTTCATAAAAATCGGACCAATATATATAATATAACTGCCATACAAACGATCGGTAAATGTGGAAAAAATTACATTTTACTTTACATGTAAAAAATTAAAAAAAAAGTATA
The DNA here is from genome assembly GCA_008042575.1 of Drosophila watanabei. Lineage (NCBI taxonomy): Eukaryota > Metazoa > Arthropoda > Insecta > Diptera > Drosophilidae > Drosophila > Drosophila watanabei. The sequence goes on from VNJS01008435.1 coordinate 9,454, forward strand.
ACTGTAAAAATTAAATGGATATAGAAGTCATTTATTTTATATTAGATAGAGATAGATTGTATTTGATTCAATTGCAATCTGCAAGGGTATACAAAATACGGCGTGTCGAAATTAGCTTCCTTTCTTGTTCTTTATGGCTTTACGATTTGGCTCGAGCTTGACTTCAAGAGTGGTTGCGGTTTTTTTTTTCTTTTTTTTTTAATAAAGTACACATCATTTTTGGCAAAGGAACTATTTGGCTTCTGGTATCAGCGGAAGCGAACAAAAACATTCATTCGTTACCTGTAAAGCTGAAAAACACTGCAGTTGGGTTTGGGCTTGCTTATTTAAATACTAAAATACTAATACAAAAACGACAAAGAAAAAAATTTATTTTTTATAAATAAAATATTTTTTTTTTGCTCTCAAACATTTTTATTCAAGTAAATACATAAAAAAATAGATAGAAAATTAAATTTAAAAAAAATGTTATTGTCTTAATAGAAAAAAAAAACGAAATATTCACTTTGATACCCTATAAAAAGCTGAATGGGTGGGCGTGACACAATATATATGTAAATTTTACAACAATTACCTGTCAAATTGCTTTATGATTTTTGCAACGTAAAATGAGAAAAGGCGCTACTGTGCGACGTCAGGTTCGATTTTTTTTTAGTACAATTTGCAGTCCTTTCCTGCTTTTTAGTTAGTAAGTCAAAAGGTATTTTTATTTATTTATATATGTTGACATTGATTTTGTGGTTGCTTTTGTTGTTGCTGTGGTAGCAGTAATTGTAGAACTGCTTCTTGTTGGTGCGTCTTCCATCGAAGACGGTGGTGGTGGGGTTTGATAGCTTCCATTTTTGGGAGTTGAAATGAGTGGGCGGGAGATAGAGAGCACGCTCTGTCGCTTGCTACGGTTAGTAAGACCGGGTTGCTCTTTGTATACGTATTTTCGACTTCGGCATCGCGTGTACAAACAAAACCATTTTTTTGGCTTACGGAGCTTCTACGCTCATTATTTTGATTTTTATATCAAAACCGTTTACAATCTTTATGTTAATCAATTTTTGTAAGTATCTGTAATAAAGATGGCTATACCGATTATGCCATATTTCATGTTTTTTTTACACCCTGGGGGGCAATTATAGTTTAATTAAGAAGTTTGCAACGCAGTGAAGCAGGTATTTAATTTTCTACTCTCTAAACTTATACATAGGTAATCAAAAGTATTTACACAAATTAACAATTATTTGCAAATCCCAACTGCTTTTTGTTATTATTCTTGTTTTTGTTGACCAACTTTCTTAAACAAATGTTTAATCGCGTGGCTTGATCTATGCAGGAGCAACCCAAAAAGGAATGCGAAAGAACGATTTATAGGATAATGTCAAAAGCAAAAGAAATTATACATCTAAATTTCGGACAAAGCCAAGAAAACTGAATCTCAGCCAATTCAAAGCCTTAATCGATGCTAAAGCTAATATTTTTAAATTTTTATTAAGAGATTTTCGCTAAAAGAAATATTAAAGTTATATATAATTAAATTTAAGATGAAAATAGGAAAGGACGCTAAGTTCGGCTCGCTAAAATTTGAATAGCCTTGCAGATTTCAATTGGATTATTAATAATGTATCAATTAAGGAATTTACTCGCCTTTACACAACCAATGAAAACATGCTACTGCCTTTAAAGAGGTAAACACAATTCAAATTTCTGAAAAGTATACAAGAGAAAACCATTTTGCATACTCCAAAAAAAGTTTTGCTTTGAAATTTGAGCAAGAGGCGATAGATGGTTGCAAACTGTAAATTTCATACATGTATACAGTTGATAAGCCAAGGCTAAGCTAATTTAGAACTAATGAAAGGGGTTCAAACGGGAACTGGAACTCTAGAGAAAAGTATTGGTTAGCTATTCTTGGTTATTGTTTTTTTTTTTTGTCGCTTAAACAACTCATTTTCTGGTCTTTTGCTTTGTTTGATTATTACGTAAATTTAGCTCCGACTTTTGTTACCTCTGTGTTTGGTTTGTCGATTTTGTATAATTCTCTTCTACTTTCTTTAGCTTAAATTTCATTATTCTCGCCCAGTACCCAATCGAAGTTATTCTTCTCCACCTCACACATCATCACCGGAACCTTCTTCTCCGTCGTTGCAATATAAGCCATCGAGAAAGTTTAACGATGGCTGCATCTTGAAAATCTTCTCCCTGATCTGATTTGTTTTGCGTGCTCGTCGCTTCAATTCTATTCTCTTGTTGTCTTGTTCTTGGGCCCTTGTTTTTTTTTTTCGTCTAAAGGTAAAGGATTTGCCTCTAAATTGACAAAATTTCTGTGTGGCGAACCCGTATTATCTGGATATCTAGCGGAACATCTTAAAAATTAAATGAGTAAAAACGTCTTTGAATTAGCAGCTGCAGATGCGTTAAGTTAGCTTTTCGTCATAAAAAAGTGATGTTCAATGTGGTCTGACGTCCGGAAAAGATCGCCAAATTTCTTTAATTTAAAAATTTCTTTGAAGGTTTAAGATATTTACATTATTAATTTTTTTTTGTGAAATTTATTTGACCGATTGAATTATTTATTTTTTTTTATTTTAGATCAATTACCCCTTTTGTCTATTTTGTGAACGTCTTTGTCATGTTTAATTTTAGTTTTGGTTGAGATACCACAAATTTTATTTGGTTTGTATGTTACTGTGTTTGTCTGATTCTTACGATACTTTATCGTTAAAATCAGCTGCAGAATATTGCAGAAGTGTAAATGTACTAACACCATTTCATAAGGTTGGGCTTGTAAGTAGACGCGGCCATAATTACTTCTATGGACATATCGCTATGAAATTCAAAATGAAAAACAAGAAAAAACAAACAAGTATTTACAGAAAACTAACTTCGCCAAAGTTTTGTATACCCATGCAGATTGCAATTAGATCATTATTAATCTATCCATATCTAACTTAATATGATTTTATTTCATATTCATATTATCTTTACAGTTTGCATTATCTTTTTAAATTTTCTACTTTATAGATACAATGGGTGCTATATAGATTTGATTGATTTTTTTACCTTTGCAGGGTATTAAAAATTTAGTCAGAAGTTTGCAACGCAGTAAAGGAGTCATCCTCCGACCCTATAAAGTATATATATTTTTGATCAGCATCAACAGCCGAGTCTATCTAGCCATGTCCGTCTGTCCGTCTTTCCGATTATACGCAAACTAGTCCCTCAGTTTTTAAGCTATCTGAATGAAGATAGTCTTCTATATATTCTCACTCGTATATATGTCGGAACGAGCCGGATCGGTCGACTATATCATATAGCTGCCATACAAACATATCCGTGAATTTGTTGAAAAAAAATTATAACTTCACTGGTTTTTAACATATCTTGATCAACTCTCGGTTATAAGCTTTATACATTGATTCAGATTTTTGAATTTAAGTTTTTAAAAATCGGACTACTATTTCATATAGCTGCCATAGAACCTTTTTGGAAAAAGTTTTCAACATGTCTTCTACTTTGAGATACAAGAATTTCATTTTTTTCAGAATTTTGTTGTAAATTTCATAAGAATTGGAAAACTATATTATATAGCTGCCATACAAAAGATCAGTAAATGTGGAGACAAATTATATTTTACTTTACATGTAAATTGTAAAAAAAATGTAAAACCGTAAAAATTTTATAAATATGAAAGTAATTCATATTATATAAAAATTTTGGCGTGCTGAAGTTAGCTGCCTTTCTTGTTATTTACTTTATTTAATTAATAGATTCTAAAAGATTAAAAAAATGTTTGTGTCCCGAAGTAGATAAAATGATGTTTTAGAAAATTGATCGTTGCTATGGCAGCTATATGATATGAAATGATATGATTTTAATGAAATTAAATACAAAATTCTAAAATAAGATAAAATACTTGTATCACAAAAATGGTAAAAATGGGTTTTACAAAACACCTATTTCACAAAATACAAAAATAAAGTTAGTTTTCATAAAATAAAGTAAATACCTTGTGTTTTGCAATCCAATTGAAATTATTTAAATGAATAAACTTGAACAATTATTTTCTTCACAATATTTTACTAGAGATCCGATGCTCTGTGGAAATCAACATGATCATGATATTGATTTATTTTTAGAAAGTACCGTTAGGTTTCCAGGGACAGCCCTGTTTGCAAATTAGAAGACTGGACATTTTTGAGACAAGCTGTATAAATTGAGTTTAAAAAATAGTTTTTTCATGTTTTTTTTTATATTATTATTTGAACCATTATTATTATTTGAACTACTGTGTTGTGGTCTGAGAAGTATCGTATTCTTCATAAAAGCGACAATCAAAGTTAAGTGCTTAAAAAAATGTAATACAATTTTTTTAAAAACAGAACAGAACAGAAAAAAATCGATTAAAAATATAAGAGATGTTGGTTATTAAAAACTTCTCAACAAAGGTATTTTTGCAAATAATTAAGCTCTTTTAGAACCAGCCGAGCAGTGACTCTTCTTTTACCCAAATTATTGTTCAAAATTAAACGAGCTGCTTCACGGCCAATGTTAAGCTCTCGTGCTAACTCTCCAACACAAGTATGATGATTTTAAATTTTTTGACATTATCGTCAGTGGTACACCGCGAAGGACGACCAGAACGAGGCATATCTTCGACGATTTAGACGTAGAGTTATGTTTCCGATAGAATGATTTATCATAAGCATTCGCAAGAATTTATTAGACATAATTTAGTTTTTTTTTTTAAATTTAACGTTTCTACTCTCATATACCGTTGTTTCATTTCCATTATGTATTAGGAGAGGTATGATCTCATTTTGTTCTCATCCTATGTTCACTCCTTCGTAAGCAACCAAACTTAATGAAGGCCGCTTAAGTTCAAGTCTGGTGTTCTCCTTTCTCTATCTAACACGTTGGTCGTGATGTGGTACAGCTCACCAAACATCTTCTTTATTTATCCACTATCATATCCTCAACATAGGTTATGGGCCCAGTGAAATTTGCAACTAAATAAGGAAGCATTAATTGAAGAAAACTGAGTCTGTACCATATAGAAAGGTTTTGAGCAAATATGGTGCTTGGTGCGTGCAAATGAGAAGTGTTTTCGCGCACCAAAGCCTATGGGATTTCGTTAACGGGAAACGGTAATAGTCGAAGACGATGCAGATCAAACAGCCAAATGTGGGAAGCAGACGATGAAAAAGACTTGGCATGTATGTATTAATTTCAATGTGAAAACATCGCATCTGAACTATATATAAAAACAAGAAAGGAAGCTAACTTCGGCACGCCGAAGTTTGTATACCCTTGCAGATTCCAATTGTATAAATTATAATCTATCACAATATAATATAATATGAATTACTTTCATATTCATACAATTTTTACAGTTTTACATTTGTTTACATTTTTTACATTTTTAAATGTAAAGTAAAATGTACTTTACCTCCACGTTTACCGATCGTTTGTATGGCAGCTATATGATATAGTCGTCCGATTCTTATGAAATTTACAACAAAATTCTGAAAAAATATGAAATACTAGTATCTCAAAGTAGAAGAAATTATGTTGAAAACTGACAAGCTATAATTTTTTTTTTTTGAAAATTTCACGACCGTTCCTTTGGCGGCTATATCCGTAGTAGTCCGATTTTTATAAAATTAATCAAAAAATCCAGAATAATAAATAAAGCTCATAACCGAGAGTTGATCAAGATATGTTAAAAAACAGTCAAGTTATAATTTTTTTTCAACAAATTTAAGTATCGGTTGTATGGCAGCTATATGATATAGTCGTTCGATCTGGCCCGTTCCGACTTATGTACGAGTGAGAGTATATAGAAGACTATCTACAAAGTTTCATTCAGATAGCTTTAAAACTGAGGGACTAGTTTGCGTAGAAACGGACAGACAGACAGACGGACAGACGGACATGGCTAGATCGACTCGGCTGTTGATGCTGATCAAGAATATATATACTTTATAGGGTCGGAGATGACTCCTTCACTGCGTTGCAAACTTCTGACTGAAATTATAATACCCTGCAAGGGTATAAAAATCGAAGTCCTCCCAAGTGGTATGGAAGTAAAGTGTACGTCACAAACGGGCCGATCCGTAAAGTAAAAAACTTTTGAATTTAAATTTGTTTGTCGAAGTTGTTGATAAAATGGCAGAAGTAAACATCGGATTGAGCAAGGAATGAAAAGTGATTATTTTGTTGCCCAGAACAGCAACATTCCTTCTATGCAGGCGGTAACGGTGCAGCTGCGAATAACGGACGAAGAGGCGCAAAGCAAACAAAAAGGTAATTCGATGATAAATGTTTTAAGTACGGGAAACAGAGCAGTGCAGATGCAGATGCAGATTGCAATTAACAAGATAGAAAAAAAAGAAAAAGATTTATTTGTTTCGTTCGTCAAAATTAGAGACCAGATCTTGTTGGCAGAAAATAATTTCATCAAATCAACTTTCAGAGGCACAGGGATAATTAAAACTGGTGGCAGTGCGTTAAAATTAAAAGACGTGCTGTATGTACCGTCTCTGGAAATGAATTTTCTTTTTGTGGGCAAAGCAATGAGTTATGGACTTTGGTTGCAGTTTAGAAAAGATGAGACGATTGTCAAAAACTAAACCAACGTTGTATTGCGTTATTAATTTTCAAAGATATTAGAAAGTAATCGTTGTTTCTAGTAAATAAAAAAACACGTAATATGGCATAATCGGTATGGACATTTTAATTACAAAAGCCTAAAAGGATTGATTAACTAAAAGATTGTGAACTGGTTTGATGTAAAAGAAATAACGGTTATAAACTGTGCAACGTGGAATAAGTGCATGAGCAGTGCGACTCCCATTTTCAAAAGGCTCAGTAAGTCGGGCATCGAAAGTTTTGAAACAAATTTACACTGCTTGAATCATTTAAATCTTTCAAGAACATGGTCAAACCGAAAACAAAATAAACTTCGTTCGCGGTGATAACGGAAAAGTATACAGCAACAAACAATTCGAAGAATTTTTGAGTGATTGTGGCATAAAAAGACAGTTAAAAGTGCCTTTAAAAAAACACGCGTAGTATGCTTGTGCATGCAGGTATCCACGAATCGCTGTGGGCTAAAGCAGTGTTGACTGCGGCTTGTTTACGTAACCGAAGCCCTACAAGCGCGCTTAAAGATGATCTGACACCAATTGACGCTTGGAGCGGCAGGAAACTAACCGTGAGCCACATACGTTTGGCTCAACCGTTAACACACTGGATAAGAAGAATCACGATCAATTTTAAGCTAAAGGATCGGAATATATATTAGTTGGATACTCTTTAATGGCCAAAGCGTACGAACTATTCCGGATAAGAAGAATCCACCATAAATTTTAAGCTAAAGATGCCGAATATATCTTCGTTGGATACTCCTTAACGACCAAAGCGTATGGACTATACGACAAAGCTCGAAGACAAGTTAACGAGATGCGTGATGTCAAATTCGTGGAATTCGAACTAAATTGTGTATGTAATTTCACTAATAATGATTTTTCGACAGGTGTGTTAGACTTCCCCCACGAGCGGTTGACAACAAGCAGTGACAAACCCAAACCAGAAGAAGCGGCCGTTGGTGACAAACGCAAACAATAACGATAATATTAAGAGGATTCATCAAGAGAGAAATCTGCATCTGAAAAAGAAGCCGGAGGCTTCTCGTCGATGCTCGGGCAGACCAAGGTTGGTGCACACTTGCCAAAGAGGACGACCGCGAAAGCACTTCAACGTGTTAAACAATATTGCCACAAGCATCGTTATAGACACACCCATAACTGCCAAACAGGCGCCTTTGAGCAAACATTTGTTTGAGTGGGAGAACTCAATAAGGCGTGTGTACAAAGCCCTTCTAGATATCGAAACGTTGCCGTTAGTCGATCTTCCACCTAATTCCAATCCATTGGAACGATGAAGGTTTTTCGTATTAAACGCGGTGACCAATGCAATGTGGAAAGGTTTCAAGTCAAGTCTGGTTTCGTGAAGCAACCGGAACATTTTATAGTTGCTTAGAACCCAAAGGCTGTACTTCAATTAGGACATCAAGCAAGCCGGCAGAATTTGGAATGAAACACTTAATGAAGCAATAAAGTACTTTGGTTTGACGTTTGAAAAACGTCTTTGTATGAAAATCAATGTTAATTTTTTTAATCTTATCGCCGTTTGTGTAGACGATCTCATCGTAGCCTGTTTCGACAAAGATGACCTGGTAAAAACATTAAGAAGAAGCTGCAGGAGAACTTTCATCACTTCCTAGGTATGAAAGTTCGTCGCAGGAGTCAGCAAGGTAAAATTTCTGTGTGTCAGAAACAGTAAATCAAGGGCGTATTTGAGAGGTAGCATATTGGCGTGTGTCGTTTTGCATCGACATCTTTGGATCCTGTATTTCAAGCGAGCTACATCGAGATGAAAGCTGTAGGGCCATACAGTCGTCGCTTTGTGCAGAACTGAAGCAGAGTACGTAGCGTTATCGTCAGCCTCAAAGAAGCTATGTATCTGAGCCGTCTTCTGAAGGAGGTCGCATGTCATCCGGAATCTGAGCCTGTCTACATATACGGAGACAACCTAAGTGCACTGCAAATTGCAACTAGTCCCGTACATTAGAAGCGAACCAAACAGATCGATATCAGATATCACTACGTCAGTGAAGTAATTGAAAGTAATGCAATTTGTATTAGTTCTATTCCGAGCAAGGAAAACGTGGCTGATATTTTTACTAAAAATGTACCGAAAATAAAACATGTTAATTTCGTGGACAGAATCATTCAACTTGAAAAGAAGTTAAAGTGTACAAGGTAACGTTTCTACTCCCATAAACCGATGCTCCATTTCCTTTTTCACTAGGAGAGGTATGATCTCATTTTGTTCACATCGTATGTTTACTCCTTCGTAAGCAACCAAACTGATAAAACTCAGCTTAAGTTCGAGTCTGGTGTTCTCCTTTTCCTATCTAATACGTTGGTCGTGATTACGTGTGTGTCGCGTGTGGTACAGCTTACCAAATATTTTCTTCTATATTTATCTACTATTATATCCTCAACAGTTCAAGCACAAAAATTTTTTTTACGTTCATTCAATTGTAAAAATAGCAAAACAGTTCTAGAGAAACTATAAAGTTCGGCTTACTTAAAAAAGAATAAAAAAGTAATAAATATATAGCGTGGACAGTTTAAATGCCTAGTTTTGAAAACTCTCTGTGAACCATATAACAAAAGTAACTGCATTTTATTTATCGATCAAACAATAAACAGTTTTTATCGAGATATTTTAATATGATCCTGTTCATCTCTTTAGCTCGGGTGCCCGATTGATGGCCAGGGTTCGACTCAAATCAATTTTTCGTTCATGTGTGGTTGCTAAAAGAGATTCCGACCCGGTTCTGTATCTTATAGTTACAACTTCGTGATAATTTCATAGTTAATACCGGGTATTGTAGACCGTTCGGTATAAGTCGGCGTCTCACAGTGGATCCAATCTAAAATCTAGCAGAATAAAAGTCTATTTTATAAGTCTAAATATTGCGTTTAGTTTTGATTTTTTTTAATTGGTAACACTCTGCATAGCTCAAAAAAGCTTTTGAATGAGCTTTTTAGTGCATCGCTGATCAGCTGCGAGCTTTGAAACTTAACTTATTTGCGGCACGTGTTTACACAAAGATTTGAGGTTATTTGTGATTCGTATTAAATTATCAAAAAATTAATATATTTAAGTATATTAATAGAAATAACTTTTGTATCCCTTAAAATAAGGTACATATGTACTAAATACAAATCGTATGTTCGTGGCCCGTCTTTATATTGTTGGTGCTAAATGAATATGTTTTTGGCACAATTTTGAAGAACATAAACTTATCTGACAATGATATTAAAGAAATTAATAAAAAATTGACTAATTTTGTAAGCGGGCTTTTAGTGAAATGGAATGAATGCTATTACAATACTAAGTTTTTTGAGAAAAAAAAATCAGAAATGGCTTGATATGCCGTTCATTTTATATCATTTCATGTCAACTTCAGATATTGGTAGGCCTAAAAAGGATTTTGGTGATTTGTGCCCCAAGGCCCAGATTAAAGAAGTGTCTACTCCATAGAAGCCCAGACCCATTGCTCCCATGGCTCCTTTGTTTTTGTAATCGGCTCCGAAGCATAGGGGAGCAAATGCGTATATGTACACGGCTCTCGGCATGCGCCAATGCTAATTGCAAAAACAATTTTTCACTTTCTTTTTCTTATCTCTATTCTTCATCTGCATTTGAGCAAGGTATCTGGACTTGCATGTGGTTGTTGTTGGGTCATAAAATTTCGTGAGCATTTTGTTGTTGCTTTAGCGACGCGCACCCACTTGAAGAAATTGTATTAAGCTTTTAGTTATTGCCTTGTCGGCACGTCGTTTGACAAGTAATAATTGTCTTTAGTATAAAAATGCATCTCCCTAATTTTTTTCAGTGTATCCATTGAAAAAATTCTTTACTAGTGTTGGTGTTTTCTTTTGAATGTATTGAAATTTGCTCCGTCGTAAGCAGCTTTTGGGCGGCCCTGGTCTACTCTAATGAAACAAGCAACTTGTGAACAATTGATGGTGGCTACAAGTTCCAGTTTGTAATACAGATGAGACTGCTGCACAACAAATAAAGAAGTCGTTGGACACACCAGTGAAATTACCTGTTCCCTTCTCACCTGAAGAAGCGCTTGCACTGTATGTAGATGTTGGTCACACAAAACATACATACCAGCTAACGCGATTAAGTGCCAAAGAGAGGAATGCTGATATATATCCCAACTACCATAGGCTGCAAAAAGCAAAGATTATATGCTACCTAGACGGACTAAAAATAACCGATTATTCTGCTGAAATAACTCTACAGAATTTAGTAGACCATGCGGTAAACCGTATCATAAATGCGCACTCGCAGGTTGTTGAACATCATGTTTTAGAGGAAAATAATAAAAGAAGTTTGACTGCAATATACAAATGGGGTTGCGATGGAAGCAGTGGCCACGCGACCTATCGCCAAAAGTTCCAAGATGAAACAAGTTTGGTCGATCAGCATTTATTTACTGTTTGCCTTGTACCATTACGAGTTCAGCTTGGTTCGACAACATTGTGGAAGAACACGCGACCTTCATCAACCCGCTATTGTCGTCCCATAAAGCTCATTTGTCAGAAAGGGACAAGTGAATTAATAACTTTAGTGACTGACAATGTTATAAGCCAAATAAAGTCCATCAAGCCAACACTGACCAGCTCATATACCATACTCCATGAATTTCATCTGACGATAGTGGATGGTAAAACATTTGGTGTTCTAGCAGAAGCATCTACACAGACATGTGGAATTTGTAGAGCAGTACCTAAAGACATGAACAATTTGGATTTGGTGAAGCGTTATTCGGTTGACTCAGATCTATTGAAGTATGGCTTATCTAGTCTTCATGCGTGGATTAGATTTTTTGAATGTGTTTTACATTTGTCCTACAGACTTTCCATTAAAAAATGGCAACTGGAACTAAGGAAAGAAATGGGCATTTTAGTGGACATACCAATGGCTGGTAGTGGCAACACCAACAATGGTAATACAGCTAGACGATTTTTCAGCCAACCTGATTTGGTATCACGCATCACAGGAGTTAGTGAGGCACTCATTTATAATTTTAGTGTCATTTTACGTGCATTAGTTCATTTGCAATGAAATCAGCTGAAATGTTTGTCGAATTGTATCCATGGTTTTATATGCCATCATCTGTCCATAAAATATTAATTCATGGTGCAGACATCATAAAGCATGTTGGTCTTCCTATTGGCATGATGTCTGAAGAAGCCAGGAATAAGGATTGCCGGAATATTCGGGAGAATCATTCTCGATAGAACAATCGAGCTAATACAATGGAAGATGTTATGCACGCATTACTCGTGTCTTCAGATCCACTTATAACATCATTGTCCAAAATGTCAACAAATTCTGTTAAGTCCATTATATTTGATAAAGTAGTTGCTAGCCTTTTTATAAATTTCCCACATTTTAATAATGATGCTGAAGATTCAGATTCAGAATATTAGTAACGATTAACGATTAATATTTAGAAAACAAACTAATTACAAAATGTGTATATTATTAAATATGTTTTTTTTTTTAACATTTGTATGGGAGCTATGGGAAATACCTAACTTAGGACATTGAAATTTAGATAATATACGTAAAATTAATTAAAAGCTGTAAGTACGAAGTTTCATTAAAATACCTATTAATTTACTAAAGTTATTAATTTAATTCTGCTAGCAGAGCTATTGGATCCACTGTGCGTCTGTGAGAACGGCATTATTATACCCTTGCAGGGTATTATAATTTAAGTCAGAAGTTTGCAACGCAGTGAAGGAGTCATCTCCGACCCCATAAAGTATATATATTCTTGATCAGCATCAACAGCCGAGTCGATCTAGCCATGTCCGTCTGTCCGTTTCTACGCAAACTAGTTCCTCAGTTTTGAACCTATCTAAATGAAATTTTGTTGATAGTCTTCTATATATTCTCACTCGTATATATGTCGGAACGAGCCGCATCGGTCGACTATATCATAAGCTGTCATACAAATGATCCGTAAATTTGTTGTAGAAAAAATATAATTCCGCTGTTTTTTAACATATCTTGATCAACTCTCGGTTATGAGCTTTATTTATTATTCTGGATTTTTTGATTAATTTTATAAAAATCGGACTACTACGGATATAGCCGCCAAAGGAACGGTCGCAAATTTTTTGATAAAAAATTATAACTTTGTCAGTTTTCAACATAATTTCTTCTACTTTAAGATACAAGTATTTCATATTTTTTCAGATTGTTGTAAATTTCATAAGAATCGGGCGACTATATCATATAGCTGCCGTACAAACGATTGGTAAATGTGGAGGAAAATTAAACTGTAAAAATAAAATGAATACTCGACTGATACAAATTGGAATCTGCATCTTTCTATAATTGAGAACAGTATTGAAGCTCCTAGGTATTTCAATGCTAGAATAGTTTTGAGGTCCTGAGGTCTATTAAAGTGAAAATTGTCAGAGGGTTCCTGAGGTTTTCCACGGAAAAAATATTTTGAGAGCCACTAAGGTCTTCCACGGTAAAATCAGTTTAATTAAAATGAAGAGTTAGAAAGGCCCTGACGTCTAGTTTATCTATTGATCCGGTCGGGTAATCGGCCCTAAATAACCATCTTCGTTATCTTACACATATTGATATAGTTATTATAAACTTGATATTTTAACACCACATTAAAATTTAAATTTATGTCTTTTCTTTACAGGGGAACATTTAGGTTGTTTTGGAACCAGTAAAAAGAAAAAAGATTCCTCCCAATCTGGATCTTTACACGAATACAACAGTACAACAGAATATACTAAGACTTCGGTGACTAATACCCAATTGCACAAGGGATATGAACAATTATGGCAACCAGAAGTCATTCAATACTATCTATCAATATTGCAAAGTTGTTCCAATCCAGAAACACTGGAAGCTGCTGCTGGTGCGATTCAAAATTTATCTGCATGCTATTGGCAACCGAGCATTGATATTCGTGCCACAGTGCGCAAAGAAAAAGGTCTACCGATACTTGTAGAGCTTCTTCGTATGGAAGTAGATCGCGTAGTGTGTGCAGTTGCCACAGCTTTACGAAATCTAGCTATTGATCAACGCAATAAAGAACTTATTGGAAAATATGCTATGCGGGACTTAGTTCAAAAACTTCCCTCTGGAAATATTCAACATGACCAAAATACATCGGACGATACAATAACTGCGGTTTTGGCAACAATTAATGAGGTTATTAAAAAAAATCCAGAGTTCTCACGTTCACTTTTAGATGCGGGCGGAATTGAGCGACTTATGAATATAACAAGACGAAAAGAAAAGTATACTCCTTGTGTTTTAAAATTTGCTAGTCAAGTTTTGTACACGATGTGGCAGCATAACGAGCTACGTGAGGTTTACAAAAAAAACGGATGGAAAGAACAAGATTTTGTTAGCAAAAACTTTGCCGCACATAACACTCCGCCGAGTTCACCAAATAACGCTAACAATACTTTAAATAGACCAATGGCTTCGCAGGGACGTACCCGCTATGAAGATAGAACCATTCAGCGTGCAACGAGCAGCTCATATAGAAGCAAGGATTCAAGTGGTTCCGTTAAGTCTAATAATGAGTCAGTCTTGCTTTCGGAAATGGTTAGAAAGCAGTTATAAAATGTGTTCTTGCTTGTTAATTATTTTATTAGTATCTACATAAAAAGTATTTACATTTTTAAATTATTATAAAAAGCTCATACCTATTTATTTAGAAAAACGATTTTTACAGAATTACCCAACATAAAATGTAAAAGATCATATTTAAATATTAAGTACGCAAATCTAAAAACATAATAAATAAAATAAGATATCCATGTACTAGGTAATAAAGAATTTGTTATTTTCACACTTTCAGGACTAAGCAAATTAGCACAAGTATGAAAAACTAGCTCGATATCTGGATGCTTTTAGTAAACTCATGTTCAATTCAATTCAATGAATTTGCTTCGATTTAATCAAAATTAACGCAATAAATTAAACATTGTCGCAGTTAAGTAACAAAGAATCGGGCGAAGTTTTGATACAATAATTCATTACTCTTAATATATTTCACGAACTCTTCTTTTTCTATATAAATCAAAACGATTTAAATTTTATATGTAAAGTATATTATCGAGGGCGTGGATCAAAACGGAGCTCAGCTCTAATTGGAGGCGGCCAGGGCGGCCTCACAACTTTTACCTACCTACCATATTATTTTCTTTGCAGAATTTTTACTGTTTTCATATAAATCCATAAAAATTGTTTTTACTAGTTCGATTCTAATTACTTTCTCTATCTAATTACATTAGGTTTATATTTATCTACATATGCTGTGTGCAATGCTATGGAATGTAATTAAGACAATATCCGATAAACACAAGTTTCTAAAGTTTAATATTTAAAATACCCCAAATTGGTGCTCTCTAAAAACGGCCATGCCTTTATATATCCGGTGCCAATAGGGTACAATAATACGCCTGTACATGCAAACGGAGCAAAACCACAAATTATAATCAGGATATTAAATTTTAAACAGTTCTAGCATAAGCCACCCGTCCATGCCGTCCCCAATACCTGCCCAGTATTTAGGACCATAATTTTCAGAACGATAAGCTGCAAATCCTCAAGACAGATCGCTTTAGAAGGACCGCTGCTTTTATCCAATCGTGTGTCCAATTATGTCGGATTTTCTGCAGTTATTACAACTAACCTTGACTTCATATCTTCCAGAAATGATTTGTCTTGACTGCATTAATTGCTATTATGGCTATTTTAGCTAATAGAAGCCTCCAAAATTTCGACAGTGTGTTGGGGTCAAATTTAATTGAACTTGGTAGAAAAGAGTTCCAGAACAACTGCCCGCTATATTCTGTCTAAATCCGTATTCCACATTTTTTAAGCGTTGTCTTTTGCGAGAAAATTCAATATAGTCACTGTATATGTGTCGACAAAATCAACTCCGACCGACAAAAAGCTGAAAGGCCCTGGGTAAACGGGCTTGCTGCGTAGAGTGCTTGCGAGATCTTTGTGTTGTCTCTAAATCGGCGAGAGTTAGTTTAGCTAGGGTGGCGCCGCTGACGCCACCCAAAGATCCCTATCATCCTACTTTCGATGTGACTCTCGACATTGGGATTAATGTACAGAGTATATCTGACTGACCGATCAGCTAAAAATGTCCTCTGTTTTCGCACGACGGATTTCGAGAGGCTGAATAAATTTATGTCTGAATTTAATTGTACATGTACACTGACATGGCTGATGGCATGTGACAGTATGTTACCCTATCCCTCAATCTCGTCTAAGCCTCCTTGGCTTACTTAAGAGTTGATTTGCCTTAAAAACATAAAGTCTAGGCTGTATGCTTAATTTAGCATCTATTCTCCAACAGCTCTTTCCGCCTATTAAACAGGAAACTTTAATCCAAACTTCAACAAATTTCATTGTGCTGGAGGCGCAGGGTTTAAGATTTTGCTGCTGGGGCCGCAAATAGAGAAGCGAGCTCGAGAAATACGGCCTTACTGCAGTATAATATGGGGCCGCGGAGAACCTCTGTCGAACCCTGGCCATCCCTGACCTAAATAAATTAGCAGGTTGTGGCATAGTCACTCGGTCAGCTGAAAGGTTTCCAATGATTTGCTGCTATGTGGCAAAAGCTCTTAGCGACTGTCCCGCAATGCATGTTCTCTTCATGCATCTCTCGCAACAGCATCTTCACAATTGGATCATTGTATGGAAAAGGGATTTAAAGCTTTGCGCGATATGGAAGTTTAGATTCTTCCACCCTCCCTTCGTCTTTGGAAAGTCCATCATTTCCAATTATAGAAGACAAGGGGACGATTTAGCTCCTTTTGTCCACCGTTTTGTGGGTACTGAGTGGTTTGCACTCAATGCTCCGCAGAATGCAGGTCCTTGCATTAGTCAATTCACCTACACAAGTTATAGTTGTGGGTGTTTTTTCCTTTGTTATAGAACTGCATCATATATGCTCATTTAAGAAGTTGCTATGCTTGCAATTTTTGAGAACGTATTCAGTCCTTTTCGGACACATAGGCAAGCTTACTTGTTTAAACCGCCGTTCCCGATCGCTGGGTGTCTTGGTTGATACCTTGGACCACTTGTCGCGGGAGCCATGGACAAGCAGTAATTTCTTTTGTTAGTACATCTGCTGGATTTATTAGCTGATGATACGTGACGTCGTTGAGATTGGTCTGAAATAGTTTGGATTATGTAATATGATGAAGCTGATGCGTTCATCCAGGACAGAACCACATTAACAATAGGCATAAATAAATCTTTCGCGCCCTTTACAATAGTTTTGTTCCCAAGACCAGGCGGGGCAATGTCTCTCTTGCCGATGGTGCTACTCTTGATCAGTAGCCGGACCGGTAGGTAGGTAGCTATAAGTGGCGAGGTCTCCCGGTGACATCCAATAAGAGCTTAACTCTGTTTTGTTTATTTATTTAATTATTTATTTAGAAATCAAATTTCTGCAATTGTAATCCATGTCCTTACTTCTGCTCCGACTCACATCAGGTGGGCAGAGGCAAGGATAGGTGTCTTAAAATAATTTCAGTGTTTACACCAAAGGACAATTCAACATGTAATAAAGAAGATAAATCATTATAGGCCGTACATAAAAAGCGGAAAGAGTCGTGCATCTCAAAATTCGATTTACACACATTTAGTGCAACCGTTTAAAAATAACGCGACGGTCTTGAAGGGACCGAGAAACTCAACTGACTTAATAGATTCGATGAAGAAATGTGACCATTTGTGTTTGTGAAGGAACATCACTCCGTGGTAAGTCCGACGATTCTTCAGCGAGGGCAGGCACAGAAGACGCAGCCTGTTGTTATAGGAAGGGAGGTGACGATGTGGTTCCCAGTTAAATCCCCGTATAGCAAACAAAAGGAATTGCTTCTAAACTTATTCAATAAGGTATTGAAATTTCGCATATTGAGGTGACCATACGCACGAACAATATTCCAGAATTGGGCGAACAAGAGAGACATAAAGGAGTTTAGTGGTATAGGGATCATCAAACTCCTTCGACCAGCGCTTAACGAAGGCAAAAACCCCTTTGGCTTTACCAACAATTATGCCAATATGGTCGGTGAAGTTTAAGTTATGCTTAAACAGAACTCCAAGGTCAGTAACTGAGTAAATGCGTTCAAGAACACTTGTCAAAATAGAATAATTTGCAATGAAACAATTTTTTCTAAAAAAAGACATAAATTTACATTTGGAGTCGTTGAGAAATAGCAAATTGTTGTTGCACCAGGACAACATATTGTTCAAGTCAGTTTGCAAAGGCGTAAGAGAGTTTGAATTCGTCAGTGGCAAACATAATTTAACGTCATCAGCGTACATCATCACATGGGAATAAAGAAACACATCAGGCAAGTCGATAATAAAAATGCCAAACACAAGTGGACCAAGGTGACTCCCTTGCGGGACACCCGAAGTTACCTGTACACGACGTGAAAATGAACCCTTAAACGCTACTTTTTGAGTTCGGTTCGATAAATAAGTGGCGATCCAATTAATCAACAAAACAGGAAAGCCCAAAAGTGTACGTTTTTTTATAAGTAAGAGGTGATTAACAGAATCAAAGGCTTTGCTGAAGTCTGTAAAAATAACATTAGTTTGTGTGTTGACTTTGAACGCGTTTCTAATGACAGCACAAAACTCAAGAAGGTTTGTAAGGAAGTAAAACGTTGTCTCATAAAGCCATGCTGCGAGGTGGACATTAATGAGCTACATTGGTGTTGAAGCTGAGCTGTAACTAAAAGTTCGAATAATTTTGGAATCGCACTAAGCTTTGCAATCGCTCTGTAGTTTTCGATGTTTGATTTACTACCCTTTTTGTGAAGGGGAATTATGAAGGATTCCTTCCAACATTCAGGAAAAAATTAAAACTAAAGAGACAACTGATACAGCTTGGACAGTGGACTACATAGCGCACTAGCACAATTTCTCAAAACACACACAGTATCGAAACTAATAGATGAGTACGATGATAGGAAAATTTTAGCGAATAAGTTCGCGATATCAGGCTCGTTAGAAGCGGACTCAGTATTGAGATGAAGACAGGATGGAAAGATTTGAGATTTTCGTTTAGAATTGACAAACGCGTAAAATTGCTTAGGGTTCGCCTGAAACTCGTTTTTTCACTGATTCAGGTAATTATTGTAGCACTCAGGATTATGTGTCAAAAAATTATAACGTTCTGTTAAGTATCTAGCACGGTCGACTTGCAACTCGGTTCTACTAAACTTTTTAAAAAGTCTAGACTTCACATTTTTCAAGTTGGAAAGTCTACGAGAAAACCAGGGAGGCTGATGCGAGACGTCAGAATGTGTAAACGATGGAACAAACATGTCAAAACCAAAGTATATAATTCCAACGGTCGACTAAGTTTACGGGATCGTCAGTAGGAGAGTGTAAATAAGTAAATAAGTGTTCATTTCAGAGAAAGGTTGAAATCTCCCATAACAATAAGGTGATCGTTAGCACCAACAGTAGAATGAATGTTCTGAATTAATGATAAATGCTGTAAGTAAATGTTCGTGTCGGACCGGGGTGGGATGTACGAGCTTGAGACATAAACAGAGTAGTCATGAACTTGAATGCGAACCGCAACAAACTGTAAATTGCTATCTGTGTCAGTTATTGGAACCAATTTGGAAGCTAGATCAGATTTAACCGCGTAAGAACACCGCCGCCGGTTCTATAAACGACGTAGTTACTAGAAAATAATTCGCTATCAGAGACAGACGAGTTGAGCTAAGTTTCAGTAAAGGCAATAACATTGGCATCGAAAGAGGCACTATTAACGTGCAGTTTACTTAGTTTGCCTAATAAACTGCGAACATTCTGATAGTGAAGGAGAAATGAATCAACCAGTTTTTTGGAGCTCTAGTGGAGGAAGTCAAAGGCTCACGAGCCCGAGGATTACTTTTATGAATGAATTCATGAACTATGGCATGGGCCAAACTGAAGTATCAAGAACCCTAGCCAGTAATGCATCGGAAAGTCCAATTTTAAACGAAGATATTTCACGTCGTTGCTTAAATTTGAATTTTGAGACGGTAAATTCAGTGCTAGAAATATTCTATTTGTTGCTCAATTGGGCTTTAACATCGTGTTCGGAAGGACCCAGATTGAGGCGGGAAACAAAGGCAAATTTTTTGGGGGCAACACCAGCTAGTAATGCCGGACTCCTTTGTGCAGCTCCAGAAATACATGATGATTGGGGACCAGTGCGGGTGATTGGCGGCGCAGAAATGATGACCGCCGTAGGTGACGCCGTGGGAGCGATTACCACCGAAGGAGCCACTGGAGGGGAATATGGACGGTCGATGTATATAAGCTGCAGAGCCGGGGCACGTTGAAAACAACCGGACCAGATCTGGTGTCTGTTACTACTTCTTCATCAGAGCAGTCGTCCACAGCCACGGCGTTAACCATAGATTAAACCATAGATTTAACCATAGACAAAGACCTGCTTAGCAGTGAATTTACGACTGTTGGGACAATTCTCAGCCCAGCAGGTAGCCATAATTTACGTAAATAATTAATAGAAATTATAAACACACGAAATTAAATAAAAAGGAAAGACTATTAATATTTCCGCGGCAAAGAAAACGATCAAAACAAAAATCGAAGAGCGCAAAAATAAGGGCTTTTATTTAAGAGCCAAGAAGTTGAAAGTTTGTGTGATTGTTCAGCGTGTGCAGATCACTTGCGCAAACAACAACAACACCAACGCGATGCAGAGAAATGCGGTATTCGCGATGCACATGAAGAGAAAGGGAAAGCGAGATGATAAAAATGCAAAACCGAATTTGTTTTACGAGATTAAAGTCACTCGCTTTATTTAAAATGATCCAGATGTTATTGCATGATAAAGATCATGTAAACACTGATCACTTGCCAAAAATTGGGCTAAAAGAATAGTATTTCACTAAGAAAACTTGATATGACGGGAGCGCGATGTAATGCGCGTCTAACTCAGAAGCTTGCACCCCCTTACGGTAGTAGTCCATTCTTCCCTTCAGTACCAGCCTGTATCATTCAGGTAAGCTAAGATTACAGTCACTGACTGCCTTTCAACTTCTCCTGCTCGCTTGGTTTCTGGCAACTTCTGCAATGTGGATTGTAGGCTAAGCCTATCTTGCTGACGCGCGTGCCTATTTAACTGTGGCCGGTGATGGCTGTGGTCTTCTGCGAGTCGGTTAAGTTTCTCTACACCTGGCCACTAGTGTAGAAGTTGTTCTTGTCGTTGCGAGAGCTTTTATAGCCGCTTGGCTCTCTGAGCATATCTCACATTGGTATTCCGGAGGGCTCGTTCTATCAAAAGTTTAACCGCTTTCAATACTGAGAGCACCTCCGCCCGAAACACTGTCGCTGACTGCAGAGTGGAAGTTATCTTCTACTTTCCAGTTCTCGGCGACGGTTCTGGTCTCTACCCCGAAGCTCATTTTTACGCCGTCTGGCTCGGGTAAACTCCCCCTATAGTCATATAGTCTGTGTCCCTTGTTATCGGAGAGTTTATCCCGTCCAGGATCCTACAGTTCCCGGTGTAGTGGTTCTTCCAGCTCTGGCTAGTCGAACCGCGCTTTGGGCTGCTGCGTTCCTGATGAAATTTAGCGCTGCCGCAGGGCATGATCTTAATGCCCCTGTGCTCCCTGCGCATGCCGATCTCGGTGTCCTGGTGAGTTTTTTTATGGAATAACCCTAGTTAGTGGTGGCTGACATACTAGTGCATATTATTGTAATGGAGTGGATGCGCCAGCTCTTTCCTATCATCTTTCCGCAGGAGTTGAATGCTATGCTTGCAGTCTTCACTCTTTTATTGATGTTTAGTTTCCATGACAACCAGTATCACTCTCAGATTGCTTGTTGTGATAGCTCGAGTTCTGTACCATCTATTGTTGGATTTCTGAATGTAGATATCTTTGTTCTTTTTGTGAAGATCATAAGTTCTATTTTACTGGGGTAAATACCCTGTCCGCAGGCTTTGGCTCATGAGTTAAGTTTAATCAGTGTCCTTATCATTAGTTTGCTGATACCGTCTGGAAATGGTCCTGAAGTGAGTAGGACTACGTCGCCTGCTTATGCTATCACTTTAACTGCACCTAATATACCGTCCATGTTAATTAGTTACAGCAGTGGAGACAGAACACCTCCCTGTGGCGTGCCGCTCTTCACAAATCTTGTGTGATGAGTGCCACTCATTTCGGCTGTTATTCACGCTCGGCAATCAACGCTCTGATGTCTTCTTCAACTTTTATCTGGTTGAGGGAGTCCAGGATAGAGTTTGCGTTTTCGTTGTTGGCCATTGTGTAATTTTTTAAGGTTAATGCCTTTTCCATATATCTCACCACTTCAGGCAGTGCTGTTTCCGTGTGAAATAAAGATCGAAAAAGTAATACCTTATTTTTTTTTATTTGTTAAGAAACTGTCCTTATTTTACTTAATTCCCCACCTATATAGCTAACATGTTTTCTTATGTATGTAAAGGCCAACGCAGTGTCCATAAACTTCCCAACTGTGGGAAAGTGCAATCGGGAGACTTTACCGCTCATATTGTGCTCACCTTGCATTTAGGGTCGATATATATTCTACTGAATAAACATAAGTCGGGTTTTCTCTCCTGAAGCTATAACTCCAGATACCGATTTTTACGGTTTTGCATTCGTTGGAAAAGTCTTGAGGTTTATACCAAAGAAAACTCAGGAAAATGTTCAACATAAAAGTTGTAAAATCTTTTTTTTTTCTCATGAAAATAGCCAAAAAGTGTACTTCACTGGGGCTAATGCTCCACAACGAGTTGAGTGACAACCATCGACAACATTTACTAGCTTTGCGTTGAAATGTCCTAGTATTACACTTGGAATCAATCAACAAAAAAATTCCAACTTCGCAAACAGGGAACACCAGTTTCAGTTTGGCTATATTGTAGGCGTTTTCCACTGGTTTCATAGGTCGCATGTATACTGTTCATTCTAGAAATTATGAATGTTTTTATTTGCGACTGCTGTTGCTATTTGGACCAAAATCATTTGCGCATTGGAAACCTGTGAATGGCCACCAAAGCCTAGCATATCGAGAAGCATGACAACTTTTGGGGATGCTGGAGAACGATCCTCATTGGGTTTTAAGACTTGCGGATTCAGTTGTTTTATTAAGTGCGTACCAAATACGAATGCTGTTCGCAATTATCATCCAAATAACCGATGAAATCTACCATAAAGGATTGATTCTGATTGAGAATCAATGCTTGATTATTGCAAACAAGCTAGTAATTAAAGCAGGGGTGATTGTGCCAAATCGATCGATGCACGATGCATTTAAACAAGAAATACATAAAAACATATATAAGAAACATTAATGCTACCATTCGATCAAGATGTGACATAGCTTTGGGGCTAGTACATCTCTTCTAGATGGCGGTCGTACTGCACATTCTGCGCTTTCCACTCAATTTAAACACAATTGATACTCCAGCATGCAATATTTCCCAATCCAGTGCAATGGGAAAATAGTTGATGCAATGCAAGCTCATTGTTTGGCACAGTGGCACATAAAAAATTACTTGAAGCACTTAACTTCACACTGAAGATCTTCGGCGAAATAAAAACACTGCCAAATGCTTGATGATATTGTTTGCAGACGATTTCAGGTAGACGTTGCCATTAATTCCTCGTGGAACGCATGCATTATAAAAACATTATCGCTAACCACTAATAAGAGACATAAACTTTAAAATGATCAAAGTGCTGCTTTTTTATGTAGGGAGGTGGCCAAGAAATCCGCTAAAGAGCCAGGAATTTATAAATATATCCCACGAATAATAGCAAAAATATATGCGGGGGTCGAATTTATAAAATTGGCATGAAGCGCCTGTAGTGTTTAATTGACATTTTTCGGAACTAGCTTAGTTTAGAAATAGAGTCGCGCCTCCGTCTGATTGATTTCGCTAAAGCGAGAGCGGGATATCGCAGGCGAGTGGTTCCGAAGTTGTTCAAGCGGCGCGGAGATTGGATAGAGCAGAGGCCCTAAGCTTAGCATAAGGGCCGTGCGCCCTACCGAGAGCGGAAGAGCCGATACGTGAAGAGCGAAGTAGGCGTCCTTAAACTCAACTAAGCAAGTGGAAAAACTTCTACACCGGTGTGAATTGTGGATATATATCGCCGTAAAAAGGTCTCGTAAAGAAACAGAGACAGAGAAGCAATACTCGTATTTGGACTAAAGCGTTAGCCGATGGTGGTACTCTCAACGGATGCCGAAATAAGTTCAGAACACCTTTCTTAGTCCTCTTTTACGTTTTTCCGCAATGCTTTCCTTAAGGCAAGGTCCTTGGCAATTTCAGCCATTTTTGTGGTGGAACGAGTGAACCTTGACAAAGGACAGGGGCTAATAGTCACGGAATTGTCGCTTTTTGATGGAGGGAGCTGGCCCGGACAACTGCAGCGATTTTTCGATATGGAAGCTTACGAGAGGAATCAAAAGACAGCCGCTTGTCCAATCTCCAATACAGAGCCACAGTGGCCACTGGCTTAAAACCGACTCTGATAAAGCCAACGCCTTCGTTGAACATCTGTCTGCCACCTTCACTCCTTTTGAACTTCCAGACGCTTCTCACCGCGATGAAGTTGCAAACTTCTTAAGCGCTCCCATTCAGCCAGCGCGCCCCATTAGACACACCACGCCGCAAGAAGTCACGCTGCAAATAAAGGCGCTTAACCTTAAACAGACTCCTGGACCCGATGGCATAGACAACCGAGCGGCAAAGGCTCTTCCCCCCAAAGGAGTGCTAGCGCTGGTGAAAACTTTTAACGCCATGCTAAGCCTGGGACATTTTCCAAGTCAGTGGAAGCAAGTCCGGATTATAATGATCCCTAAGCCAAGCAAGCCACCATCGCAACTTGATTCATACCGCCCAATCAGCCTGCTATCCACGTTGTCGAAAATGTTCGAGAGGATTCTACTTAGGCGACTGTTGGAACTGCCACAAGTAGAAGGCCATTTTCCTCAACACCAGTTCGGCTTCAGAAAATCCCATGGCTGCCCAGAACAAGTCCATCGCCTGGTCAACCACATCACTCACGGTCTCGAGCATAAACTGCACACTGTTGGCATCTTCCTGGATGTGAAGCAAGCTTTTGACAAGGTGTGACACGAGGGTCTTCTATACAAAATCAAGGAACTTCTCCCTACACCCTATTTCGCCACCCTGAGGTCCTTTATTGCCGATCAAACCTTCGAAGTAGCAGTAAGAGACTCACGATCCAGCTTGGCACACATTCACGCAGGAGTGCCCCAAGGAAGTGTACTTGGTCCGTTCCTATACACCATGTACACAAGTGATATGTCAGTGCCGTCGCCCACCACAGATGCTCGTATGCTACTAGCCACTTACGCTGACGACACGGCGTTGCTTGCGTCCCACATGTCTCAGCTGGCAGCTTCGGCCGCAGTCCAGGATTGGATGCGTGCGATGAAGTGCTGGAGTGCAGCAAGTCGGCATGCGTCACCTTTTCCCTAAGGCTTGTGATCGACATCGTGCATATTTTTAATGGTGACACCATTATAAACGCCACCTCTCACTGCTACTTGGGTGTACACTTGGATCACCGTCTCATATGGAACACCCACATCACGGCAATCAAAGCAAAGTGCGTTCCCAAACTCCAGAAGCTCGATTAGCTCCTGAGCTCCAAAAGCCTCCAGCTTTCAACGAAGGTTTTGTTCCTCAAAGCAATCCTTACGCCAACATGGACTTACGCGATCGAGGTATGGGGCACCGCATCCAAGCACCAGCTGAACAGGCTGAGGGTAGTGCAGGCACGTGCTGCTCGACGGGCATCCGGGCTTCCCTGGTACGTGACAAACCAGGCCATCCAGAACGACTTACGCCTTGTCCCCATTGGCGACCTTCTAAACCAAATCAGTAGACGATACTCGAATAGGCTAACGAATCACCCAAATCCACTGGCTAGCAGACTGACCTGCCCGCAAACTCTAAGAAGGCTGAAGAGATTGCACCCCAACGATCTGTCTTCCCGTTTTATACAGTAATTTTGTATAGTTATGTAAATATTTGTAAATAATTTGTATATACTATAGGCCCCACCACCCACCCCCCCAAAAAAAAAAAAAAAAAAAATTAATAATTGTTGCAGGTTTTTATTTCCTTGGGGTAACTTGATAGGTTAAGACGAGTCGGTCAAATCCTCAAAAAAAAAAATTAATTTACAACAACTCTTAATAGCGGGATTTGTAAAGCAAAACATCACCAACTGAATGAGTGTTCTTTCGTCTACATGCCCCATACTTTGGGCGCCAAAAATGTGTAGCGTGTTGCATGGTCCGTGTACGGCAATATATTGTAAGTTTTCAACTGAACAGCGGCGGCGGGACCCATAAAACGGTAGCTCATTCCGGGTGGGGTAGGTTCTGATGTCTAAACTTGACACTTCTTTTAATTTTAGATTCCATCAAAAAAAAAAAGAATAGGCCTACTCATAGGCGAAAAAGGTGTCACATGTGTTCTTAACCCTCCCAACCATGTCTCTCCGTAACAGGGAAACCCGAATGTTAATGTCCCCTTTTCTTATTTAGTTTATACCCCCATATCTAAAACAAACACTTTGAAATTCATTTTTAACTCAATGCTCGGATTTTTCTTTATAGAAATTTTTATCATCCTTCTGTCAACGTAATTGTTTGTTTCCTAAACATACATTTTTACATTTAATTGTTATCTTTTGATTAGTTCGTTATCGTTATCGCACTTGTGCGGCCGCGATCGATAGGCCAATCGATAGCGGCGAACTAGTTCAGCGAACGCCACGTTTGTTTGTTTTATTCATATAAACAAATTTGGATATTTAATAATTCATTTGGTTTTCATGCTTACGG